>PITA01010487.1:0-37157 GCA_004023965.1 Spilogale gracilis
AAGGAAGGAAGGAAGGAAGGAAGGAAGGAAGAAAAACAATTCAAAAGAAAGATCTTAAAAGAACTCTTTCAAACTTCAAGTTCAGGACAAAAATGAGTTTAGAAGGCAAATTAAATATGTCTGCTTCTTACTTATGGGAGATTTCCTAAGAAGAATAAACTCTTCATTAGTGTTCAAATGAGTAACAGCAGAGCATTGTGATGGTAGGTAATTTGAAAAACAAAAACAAAAACAACAACAACAACAAAAAAGGGCACCTGGGTAGCTCAGTGGATTAAAGCCTTTGCCTTGCCCTCAGGTCATGATCTCAGTCCTGGGATCGAGGCCCGCATCTGGCTCTCTGCTTGGCGGGAATCCGGCTTCCTCCTCTCTCTCTGCCTGCTTCTCTGCCTACTTGTGATCTCTCTCTCTGTCAAATAAATAAATAAAATCTTTAAAAAAAACCACCACCAACAAACCAACACTAAACTAATGTTTTCTTTTTATTAGAAAGAAATTTTCTGTCAAAGAGGAATAATCTGCCTACAGTCACAAATCAAACTTCTTACACTTGATGTTAGTCTTTCTAAGAGACAATTTGAAATGCTCATCATTATACTGCTTGATTTGCCACAGAGAAGGGGTTGATGATGGATCTTCTGGGCATTTAGAGAAAGTTTCTCTGGTCCTCTAATGAATTCTTTCTCTTAGTCAGATACAAATCTCTCTTCAGTGGCAAATGGAACTCAATTGTCCATAATCTGAAGGAGTTCCCGGTAGAATTTTGTTGCAACCATTTTAAATTTCGTGTTTGTGTTTCCTGTATATGGAAGCAGGATAGTGACAAGATGGGAGAAGTTACTCATTGGAAAACTCTCTGATATGAGAAGTATAGGTTATTTCTATTTACAAATAAAAATCCCTGCCTTGTAAGGCTAAGATCTGATCTTTGTTGTCAAGAGCAGAATAGTTTACGGAACAAACCCTTACATGGTGCTTATTATGTGCTAGATATATTACAAGCCTATGAGGTGAGTATTCTTTGTAATTCTGATTTTAATATGGGGAAACTGAGGCTCAGAGAGGTTAAGTAGCTAGCCCTAGTCACACAGCTGGTAAGTGGCAGAGCCTGGTTTTAAAGATAGACAGTCTTGTTCCGGAGACTATATTGTTCACTACTCAGTAAGGCCAGAAGTAGGAACAGAATCTCCTGACTTGTCTCCTGATTTAGTCCTCTTTATAGTAAACTGGGTAAGTGCATATTTAAACCAGGTCCACATTTCTGTCCGGTGAACCTTGTCTATCAAATTTTCATCAAGCATTCTTGCTATTCATGCTCTATACACTCGATCTGCTGCTAGTCTTTCTAAATGGCTCTACTACAAAAAGGCAACAAAATCACTTCCCTTCTATAAGGAGCTGAACCGCTGAAAGTACTGAAAATTTTTGCTGGAAGTCATCCTCTTTGAAAGATACAGGTGTTAAAGTAGGATTTTTTGTTGGCTGCTTCAAAGAGATAAAAAAGGAAACCAAACACAAATGTGCAAGCTGGAAGGGACCAGAAGAGCCCCATGCTTTTTACTAGAGGCAACTGAAGGACCACAGCAACTCTATTCTCATCAGTGTACTTGTTCACAGATGAAATGAGGACAAGGTTAACCTCTGGAGAAGCAGGAGAGTTTAAGAAGAGTTCTTAACAGTGCACCTCTGAATAGACTACGTGAGAGGGTTCAGATAATCAGCACGGTGATTTTTGCCGCTTCTACTTTAATCTGGATTCAGTTGCTGTAACCACAAATCATCAACTAGCTTTGCTATGACTATCCTTAAGGGAGGGAGAAGCTTCACTACGACTATCTGTAAGAGAGTAGTTTTGCTACAACTGTCTCTATGAGCTCCTGAATATTACATCTTTGATCTTATTCCTTTTGATTCCTTACCTCCTTCTTAACTAGAGTGCAAATCTTTAAACATTATGCTAAAATATATCATCAGTTCAGGTTTTTTGGAATATCTAATTCTTAGGGGTTTTTTTTTTTTCTGATACAGAAAAATAGAAGAAAACAAAATACGACTTAAAATGTCAATGTTTATAACATTAGCAGGTATCAGCGTTGCTATTCGTACACCCTCTTCTCACAGTAAAAGACTTGCTTTTCTGTGTAGTGAACTCAAGCATTGCTTTCACCAGAACTTTGAACCACTCACTTAGGAGAACTGCAACATATGGTTTTCCTCTTCCACTTTTTAATATTTTGGTCTCCGGTGAATCCGCATACAAAAGCTTCCTCCTTTAGCTGGAGTCCACAAATGAAAGGCTTTTCTTTTTCTGATTGTAGATTAGCCTGCCAAGAAACAAACATGAGCTGGAGAACATCACTTTAATTTATTGATGGGATACAGATGACAAGGAAGTCTGTCCTCTTGTAGGCTTTTGGGAATGCTTCAAGTTGACCCAGCACAGCCGAGTTCATACGGCAAAGACAGACTTTGCCAAAAACCAAAGCCAATAGTCATTGCAAACCTCTGAACCAAAACATTCCTTTAGTGCTTGAATTTCCCTATAATTTGTGTAGATTCCCTTTTTGTCAATGAAGCTAGCAGTGGATAACTAGCTTAGCGCAATCAGACCAAACAACTGTGCCATTCATTCAGTAATTAGATGAGAGCAGGACTGCATGCTTTATGGTTTCCGCTCTTCATTCTTTCCTTTCTTTTCAAGTCCTTGGAGACAAACTCCGGGATGTTTGGCAGAGCGAGGCCCTTGTTGAAAATATCCTGTCTTTTTTACTTCAAGGTTGCTAATAAGTTCTATTCTCAAAGGCAAAACACGAGATGCATAGGCAGGGAGGTTCAGCCAAGTAAAAAAAAAGCTTGGTTCTTATGTGTGTTACCTTTCGCCTCACTTTACAGTTTTGCCTTCCTCAAGACTGAAGAAGACTTGATTCTTTCTTATATCTAACGGCACATGAAGCAATTTGATACTTGAGCTCAATGCTTATAGCAGACCTTACATAAATTACTTTTTAAACTTTCAGATATTAAACTGTAGGAAACGTGAAGTAGAGATAGAGATAGGAAAAATAAAAGGACCTCAGGGTTGTGTGATTAGTTTGTGTACATTGAGGAGCACATGGCAAATTTAATTTCAGCGAGGCACCTTGGGCTAATTGCTATGTGAATATCTTTCCTTTAAAAAATTTTTTTTTTTTTTTAAATTTCCTAAGCCACTAAAAGGGAAGGGAGGGAAAGCTTATACAGGAAAACAAGAAAGGCATGTCAGGTTCTGTTGTCATTGCTGCCTGGAAGCTGCAACATTGGTGTATAACATCCACACAGTAAGTGACGTTGGCTGCCTTCACTGGAGGTCCTCTGGCCTTTGGCAGTCAGGAGGCTTGGTTGCAAGAAATGCTACTTGAGCTGATTAAAGAAAAAGAGGCATATTTTTTGACTAGTGTGTATAAACTATGGGCAGAACAGGAGTGGGTGTCTTTATGGTGACTAGCATCAGGGACCCAGGACCTGTCTCTTTCCTGCCCTTCTCTGCTGCTCTTTTGACTTGATTTTTTTTTTTTTTTTCTGGGCCACCTGGAACCATTGCTAGGGGTTATAAGTAAATTGAGGGATCTTAAAAATTGTGAGTTTATTTGAGCAAAAGTTGATTTGCATTGGACAGTGCCAAACTAGAATTGGCTAGAAGTGTTCTCCAACAGAACTTGGTACAGAGAATTATAGGGAGAAGGTGGAAGCAAAGTAGGGAAGTCATGGGTCGGTGATAGTTTAAAGCCGAATTGGCTCTTTGTGATTGGTTTCCCTTGGGCTTTGGTTAGTACCTTGAGGCATTTGCAGATTTAGATTATTGTTTGCTTGTATAGGCCGACTGTATCATTAGTACCACCTCAGTCTCATGGCCTTGAAGGGCAACAGCATATGACACCCAAATATGCCTCTTTGGCATAAGGGTTATCTTGATCTAATTCATTGCAAATAAAACTGTGGAAAGAGCCAAGATGTCCTTCAACAGAGGAATGGGTAAAGAAGATATAGTCCATATATACAATGGAATATTATGCCTCCATCAGAAAGAATGAATACCCAACTTTTGTGTCAACATGGATGGGACTGGAGGAGATTATGCTGAGTGAAATAAGCCAAGCAGAGAAAGTCAATTATATTATGGTTTCACTTACTTGTGGAGCATAAGGAGTAACACGGAGGACATTAAGAGAAGGAAAGGAAATATGAACTGAGGTAAATCAAAGAGGGAGAGGAAGCATGAAAGACTGTGGACTCTGAGAATCAAACTGAGCGTTTTGGAAAGGGGGGGATGGGTAAACCGGTGATGGGTATTAATGAGGGCACATATTGCATGGAGCACTGGGTGTGGTGCATAAACAATGAATCTTGGAACACTGAAAAAATAAAATAAAATAAAATATTAAATAAAAGAGATTGTCTCTTGAAAATACAGTAGAAATGAATTTACCAAGTAGATATATGCAAGTATATCTTTTTCCTTTTTTTTTTTTTTAATTTGAGTTAGCATGTAGTGTAGTATTGGTTTCAGAAGCAGAACACCCAGTGTTCATCACAAGTGTTCTCCTTAATGCCCATCACTCATTTAACCCATCCCCCCATCTCTCCTCCATCAACCCTCAGTTTGTTCTTCATAGTTATTCTGCCATCAAAAAAAATGAAATCTTGCCATTCATAATGACGTGGATGGATCTAGAGTGTATTATGTTAAGCAAAACACACCAAGCATATCTTAGTTGTAACATTAGGGAATGGGGAGAGGACAATCAACTAGACTGCAAAGGAAAGAGAGAAAGGAAATAATGAGTACAGAAAATTTTCTGTAAAATGAACAGAATTGAAGGAGTTGGAATAGGATGTGTGGTCACATGGGAGCATTTTTCTTTTTTCATGCAAATTTTATTACTTCTTTTTTTGCAGGTGAAAATAGTCTTGTAAGTAAAGAAAATTAATTATACTGTAAAAAAGAGGGAAGAATTGAAATAATATTTTGATTATTGGATTCCATTTTCTCTTGCATACTCAAAGACATCATTCTTATCCTTGTCCTTTCTGAAGACATACATTTTTAATTCACTAAAAAGTACAAAATAAACCCACCCAATCTTGCCATCTTGTTTTTAGCTTGCCTTTTCTCTTTTTGCAGTATGTAAACATCTTAGAAATTGCTGTACTCATGAAACAGGTAATTACCTGCATGAAATTTACCCCAAACTCCTTTCTTGGAAACTTATGGTAAAATACAGAAAGCATGAAAATTTACAGTATGAAGGTAAGGTCATGGAAGAAAATTTTTGAGGCAACAGTGGAGTGCTCTTTTAAGGAATATGCATGACACCCATCTTCCCATCATAAAAAAGTCTTTTGTGGAAAGACTCCTATTGTCAATGACACTCAATCAAAATGTGATTTAGAAGTAGTTTGATATACCTTTACTGATGTATTTTGGTGATATATTACTTTTTATATACGCACAAGAGTAATATACAATAAAAATCTGTATCTGAGTCTAAAAGAGCTCTTTTAATAAATGTACAATTTCTATAGGATAAATAAGCATTGTGTCATAGATTAATTGGAAGTACTTTTTTTTCCCTTAGTGGTATATAATATAATGGTGCTTCTTACAATCAATTATGTATTAGATGCAATAATATAAAGTAATGTATATTTAAATTAACAAATGACTTTATTTCCTATATTAAAGCAATGTTGAAAAACCCTTTACTCTTCCTATTAAAGAAAATCCAACTGTTCGCTGAAAAAGCATGGTGACCTCATCATCCGTTTACTCATTGAACTCTATGAAGTCTTTCAAAACACAATCTGAAAAGATCCAGCATGAATCCTTAATTTTAGCACATTGAATTCGAAACCAAATACACATTTTACAAGGATCACGTTTCGGTCATGATTATCATCAGCATCCTCAGTCTTGATGCTATCTTCATGTTTTCTTTATGTTTTTGATATTTTTGAAGTATTGTATAATAAACACAACATCAGTGGCAGTAGGAATAATTCAAAGCCCAATTAATGATGGATTATTGGGAATATTTTGAATGGCAGGTGTGACAATATTGATGATTTTATAGTTGAAAGCTACTGTCTTGTGTTCAGAAAGATATATTTTAGAAATTGCTTATTATCAGTATTTACTACTTTAGTTGAAACAAATGTGCATTGTGGGATTGGCTTACGTGGGCTGGAAATATTAGGGCTGCTAGAAAGCAAACCTAGAGTCAATAAAGGAATATTGTTCAGAAACAGCTGAGTTTTTAGAAGGACTTAAATATACAGTTTGGTGCGGTTGAACGCCATGAACTGCATAGCAATCTGGGTCATGAATATGGCTTAATTAATGCTAAATGGGTTTGATATTTTTGCCCTGAAATATATAATAAATAATCATTTGAGAGGAGTGGTTAAAGTTCGGTCAAAGTAACACTTTGATTTGTCAGTGTGATTTGATTGCCAATCACACATTATCAACGTTAGCAGTAGTTTCCTTAGTGATGCTCAGTTACCATACGAAATGTGGTCACTCAGTGAAAGAAACATTCCAACATCTAATTTATAATTGTTGGCTTCAATTTTCTGTTACTGTATGCTTCAGGATTTATGCCATCATCTTCACGTTTTGGCAGGCTTTTGGGAGATGCCATTTTACCAGATTCCATGATAGCAAGTGATTATCCCTCTTTCACTAAGTCACTCATGTTAATGTGTTGTGTTACTATTTGAGTGTGACTTTTCATGCCTGTAGTGTACTGATGAGTAAGATGTTGGCCAGCAACACGGTTCTTAGGTGATAGTAATATATTTTTTTTTTGTCCAAAATGTAAACAGTTATTCTCTTCTTGTGATTAAATTCTCATTTTACTTTTACGATATAACATCCAACCTCTCTTGGAGTCATGCTACTTTAATAAATTAAAGAGATTTGCTTCTGCTTTGGCAACTCTGAAAACAAGCTTTAACTTTCTACATTGTTAATGAATTATACATTGTATGTAGATGAATAGATTTGGTGTAATTGGCACCTAGAAATGGAGTTTTACCATACAAGTAACTGAAATGGACCAGAAAGTGGGTGGAAGCTGGCAGAATTTTGAGGAGCATGATAAAGACAAAATTTCTTTCAATCGACTGTTAGTTAATCTGGATTTGATGACACGGCTCAGTAAGTCTCAGAAGAAAGTGAGGAACATGTTACTGGAAAGTGGAAGAAGTGATATTTATTGCTAGAAAGCTTTGCAAAGTCGTTTCTTGCAATTATGTGTAAAGTAGAACTTGTAAGTGAGGACATTTTTAAGTAAAATACTGAAGGAGCCACCTGTTCTCTTCTTCCTGTTTACAATAAAAGTTGAGAGGAGAGAGAGAAATTGAGGGAAGGGCTGTGAAACAAAAGAAAAAGGACTTGAAAATCTTGAAAATTCTTAGCTTCCCCTATGGCACACCACTAAATTAAGATATGGTGCCCACGCCATGTCAAGAAAGCATGCTTTAGAGAAAAGGCTGAGGGTGTGATATTACAACCTTCTGCTAAAACTCAGAAAGATCAAAAGCACCAAGTATTCAGTCACACAAAAGGCTCTTTCAAGAGATTAAGGCTGTCCCTCACAGATTCTCTCATTCAAACCAAGGGGCCTGTAGGAGATTTTAGGGTGTTGTCCCTCCACCATATCAATGGGAAACTAAGGGAGAGAAGAGTTTATCTCATGAAGATCTGTGGGTGTACCTTTTTTTCTAATGGAGTGAACTCCCTTAAAAATCCACAGGAGACCTACAAAGTTCTTCAGAAAATTATTGTAACAGAACACTGCCAACTTGATTACACTGGACCCAGAGAATGCAAAATGAAAGCAAACTGGCAGATGCTCAAATAGTGCAGCAGCATGATTACTCAGACAGAGATACATGTTACTTTTCTTGCAAAGGAAGAGGAACCAAAAGCCCAGAGGGTGGAGTCATATTATTCTAGACACTAAATAGAAACCATGGGAAAGGAAGAGAGAGAGAGCTACTGCATACTGAAGTTATGCCTAGGCTTTGAAACATGATAAATGAACTCCCAACATTTGCCCAGCTGGATTTCAGAACTGCTGTGGATAAGTGGTTTCTTTTTTCTTCCATTTTTCCCCTTTCAAATATGACTGTCTATAGCTATTATCATATGTCTATCAGACCATTGCATTTTGGGTATGTTGGGAGCAGTTGACTTGCCTCTTTAGTTTCGCAGGTTCAAAAATGGAAAGAAATTTTGCTCCAAAAGCTGTACTTAAAGGATTATACCCGGTAGACTTATCTATACTTTGATCTAATTTAGATTATAAGATTTTAGACACTTAACTGAGTTTATAATGTGATGAGATTCCTATAAACCTTGGAAGGAAGTGGATATATATATATATATATATATATATATATATATATATATTTTTTTTTTTTTTTTTTTAAATATGGGATAGATTTGAAACATTAGGGGTCACAGGGTAGACTATGGTGACAGGATTTAAGATACCCCCCTACCCCCAAACACATGTACACACACACAGAATTTCCACCACCTGGTATTTATGTTTTTGATTAAGTCCCCTTTGCTTGAGTGTGGACAAAACCTGAAGTTTGCTTGTAACCGGGAGAAAGCAGAAAAAGTGATGGGGTGGATAGGGTTATTTGAACCTGATGACAAAGGGTGTTATCACTTGCTTTACTGGAGTTTCTTTCTCTCCCTGTTATTGGCTCTGAGGAAGCAAGCTTCCATGACTTTTATAGCCACAACTGCCAACAACTTGAGGGAGCTTGGAAGTAAATCCTTTCTCAGTTGAGCTTTTATCAGAACTTAGCCTTGGCCACAACACCTTCAAGTCATTAGTTTGCTACAGTTGAAATAGTTATGTATGTATGTATGTATGTATGTATGTATGTATGAATGTATGTATGAATGAATTCATCTGCCTGTCTATCCATCCAACCAACTGTCCATCCATCCGTGCATCTATCCATCCATCCATCCATTTATCTTTCTAGCTATTTCCAGAGCTGAAAAGAAAGGGATTTGTTTGTTCTTGCTGATTCTTGTGACAGTCAATTTATAATTGGGTATCATTCAATTTTCATAGGAGTTACTGACATTTTGGTTCTGCTGATGCTGGGAAAAGAGTACATGTTTGTGTTTGTGTGAGAGTGTGTGTGGTTTTCAGCTGTTTGAGTTAATTCACTGTTGTACAAAGAAGGAAACACTGAGGGTCTTGGAGGGGAGGTGTGGGAGGATGGGCAAGCTTGGTGGTAGATATTGAGAGCACATATTGCATAGAGCACTGTGTGTAGGGCATAAACAATGAATCTTGGAACACTGAAAAAATAAAATTAAAAAATTAAAAAATAAAACATAATAAAAAATAAATAAAAATTAAAAAAAATAAAATTAAACTTAAAAAACAAACAACAACAACAACAAAAATAAAGAAGGAAGCACCTTTCTTCTAGCACAGGGACCTATGAAGACTTTACTTCTTGGGTTTGTGGAACTTTACTCATTATCTTACAAGCTGGATGGTTAGACCTACAGATAGTATGTTAGGAACTCCTTTATTTTCTTCAATCCTATAAGTGAGCACTAGTATTGTCTATTTTAGAAGAGGTATGTCCTCTGTCTGCTTGGATTCTTCATGTCTTGGGATTCTGCATATACTATAGCTCCCAACGTGTAGCTACCAGGAAAATGGAGGGAGCTCAACATACTTTATTTTTTTATTTTTTAAGATTTTATTTATTTGACAGAGAGAAACACAGCCAGAGAGGGAACACAAGCAGGGGGAGTCAGAGAGGGAGAAGCAGGCTTCCCGCCGAGCAGGGAGCCCGATGTGGGACTTGATCCTGGGTCTCCGGGATCGTGACCTGAGCTGAAGGCAGTCGCTTAACCAACTGAGCCACCCAGGCCCCTTCAACATACTTTAAAGTTACATCAATTTGTACAGAGGAAATATAATTTATTATAGATTTTTTGGGTGTTCCCCTGGAAAGACACTAAGAATTGGGGAACTGTCATCATTTTTTGTGTCTGGCCTGTTTCTGCTCTTCCTTAGCCCAAGTCCTCCTGGGATCACCCATGTCCATCCTAATGTGTGTGTTGCTGACATGATATCATACAAACCTGCATCTCCACAGACTGGACTTAGGGTGTTTATTCCTCATCAAGCTTTATTTATTTATTTATTTATTTGAGAAGATGCTTACACTTTTCTTTAATTCCACTCCTTCTTACCCTTTGAGAAGGGTTGCCAACAAGATCTATTACCAAACCGAAACTGAGGTGATATGAACATAGCCTGGATTGGATCGATGTGTGCATGTAGATTGCTTAATGCCTTCCCTTCTACTGTCCTTTTCTTCACCCATTTCATTTCAGAGTTCAAGAAGCCCTGAAACAGAAAGAGGTCAGATGGTTTACACAAGTCCATCTAATAAATCAGTAGGTAAAGATCTCATTTGAAGCCCCCCCCCCAGAGTCTCCGACAAATTTTATACTGTCTCTCACACCAAATCTACTAGATTTAGAAAAATAAGCTGCTCTATGCCAGAAATCTTGCATTCTCCAAAAGCATGAGGAAAGTTACCTCAGATCAAGCCTCAGAACTGAGCCTGTGCTTGCCTTTAGCACTAAGTAGCTAATCTCTGCCAAGGACCTGATTCCAAATTTTTTTCTCAGCTATTTCTCTACATGCTCAAAACCATAGCACAGACCATCACTAGGTATAGTGTGACAACTCCTATGATACAAGAGGAATGAGGCCAGAGCTGCTAAAACCAGGGACACACAGTCACAACTCTCCTTGAGACATGGCTGTGTAGAGCTGGTTATCTAGGATCTCATCTTTTAAAAAAATATTCATTTAATTAAAAGAAGTTAACTGTAATTATCCTTTGTTTATGAAAGTTCTATAAACCTGTTGAAAGTAGGTTTTGGGGGAAAATAAACTAATGAAAACAACACATCCATAGTTTTGCTGCTAGCTATTTCACATGTAAATACATTTCCTCCATGATTTTCTCTAGCCTTTTTAAAGATACTTGAAACCACAGTACTTTTACAGTGTTATTTGGGGCTCTGTTTACCTTAACATCCTACAATAAGGTTTTCCAATGTCCTTAAGGAATAATTTATACATGTATTTTTAATATCTATGTTATAGCCCAGTATCCTGAAGAAATATTAACTCTTCCTTAATATACTATTCATTTCATTTGCAGAGTTTCTTACAACCAAATTTGTAATTATGATTCCAAATCCTCCTGATGGCTCGTGAGGCCCTTCTCTGAGTTCATCTTCTCCTATTCTGCCTCTCTTCATTTTACACCAGCTCTACTGGACGCTTCCCTGTTTGTTGAACCTGACAATCTCACTGTACCTCCAGCCTTCCCAGCATGTCCTCTGCCAGGAATGGTCTTTTTGGAATGCTTGATGGCTGGTTCTCTCATTTCCTCAGGCCTTTACTTGAACTTTTCCCTCTTTCTCTCTCTCTTTTTAAGATTTTATTTATTTATTTGAGTGAGAAAGAGGGAGGGAGCAGAAGTTGGGGGTAGGGGCAGATAGAGAGGGAAAAGGAGACCCCCTGACGAGCAGGCAGCCCCACATGGCAGATCCCAGGACACTGTGATCATGACCTGAGCTGCAGGTGGATGCTTAACTGACTGAAACCACCCAGGTGCCCTTCTTCCTTCTTTTTTCAATCGACACTTAAACATCAATCAACTCAGAGAATCTCCCTACACCCTTCCAGGTTTATTTCTTTCTTTCCTTCTATTCTTCCCCATAGTATTTGTCACTATCTAACACACTTTTAAAATTTGTTTCTTTATATCTATATCTCCCACCCTCAACTAGAATGGAATTCCATGAGGACAAATTTTTTTGTTTACCACTATATCCCTGATGGGTAGAACAATAGTCCCAGGTGTTTAGTCTTTGATTAATATGTGTTTAAGTGAATAAATGAAAAAATAAGCACCGAAGGAAATGTGTTTATAAATTAATCTGCCAGCATTATAGGATACTTTCTTAAGGTAGACTCTTAGGAGTGGAATTATTAGATTTATGGATTATTGTTCATAATTATTAAACTGTTGAGAATATTTTTGAAAAATACTAAAAATTGAAATAATCCTATTATTTTCTTTTTCTTCCTTTTTTAAAAAGATGTATTTAAGTAATCTCTCTACCCGGCATGGGGCCTTAACCCACAATCCCCAGATCAAGAGTTGCATGTTCCACTGACTGAGCCAGCCAGGTGCCCCAATGTTTCTGTTTTTCAATTGGCTCAAGGAAAATTAATTGAGCCTTTTATTTATTTATGTATTTATTTATTTTGCTTTTGGAGGACCTGGATAGTTCAGATAACAAAATCAATCCTTCCCTTTACCTATAAAGCAGGTTTACAAAACTATCTCTATATTTTCTTCTCTAATTCTTTTACTCTGAGTAATAATTCTCTAGAATATTCATGTGAAACTTTATCATTAGCAGTCCTGATCCTATGCATGTCTTTATTAAAAGGGTGGAGGCAACTGGGTGGCTCATTTGGGTAAGCGTCTGCTTTTGGCTCCTGTCATGATCCTGGAGTCCTTGGATTGAGCCCCACGTCAGTCCCCTTGCCCAGTGAGGAACTTGCTTCTCCCTCTCCATCTGCTTGTCCCCCCTCCCCCGCTTCTTCTCTCTCTCTCATTCACATTCTCTCTCAAATAAGTAAATAAAATCTTTTAAAAAAAGGGTATTAACATTATGGAAGTATCAGTATTCAAGATAAAATTTAGAGCTTGAAATATTGGAACATAAGAAACTGGAACAATTTATCTTGTAAAAATATATTTTTAGAGTGATGCAAATATTATTAGTGTTCTTTTAAAAGCAGAAAGTAATATTAGAAATCATACATTTTAAAACAACACAACTTATCCCTACTTTGGTTAATTTTGTCTTCGTGCTTTGATTCATATAATCTAAATAAAAACATAAATATTTGAAATAAGGACAAGTTTCAAATTATTTGATAGTATGTTATTGGAATATATGTTAACATATATCTAGCAACCCATACCCACTAGTATTCTTTTGCATGTATCTGAAAATTTCTGGAAAAATTCCTAGAGCTGACCTTTTTTAAAAAAGAAACAAAATTTTTTTAAAGGAATTTACTTAATTAACAAATATGTGACCAACTTTGCTGTGGGTGGAAGGTAATGTGGTTATTTATGTAAAACCATAATCTGTTAATTCTTTTATGTTCTCAGATTAACTTGTATGGACTATAGCCCAGTTTCATTATTTCCTAATACTTCTGGAAGTATTTAAAATACAGTTCCAGGTTCTCTTGTCCCTGAGCAAGTTCAAAGAATTGACTCCGTCTTTTTTTCTCCCCTTTCTCCTCTTCCTCTTCTCTCCTATGTATTCATGTACACGTGCACACACACAGTTGAGATATATTTACATATATATAATATATACTACCAATATATAATAAATATATATTATATTTGGGTATATGATATAGTGGATATACATTTGGGTATATAATAAATATATTTGGGTAGATACCATATTAACACTGAAAACTTCTCAACTAACTTCAATAGTAAAAACTTTTCATCTTACTTGATATCACTGATACATTAAAATTACTCTTCCCGAGTAAGCATGTGAATCCTTGCTTTGAATTTGCCCCTCTGACAAGCATATTACACTGTGCTCTTTTTTCCTTGGATCTTCAATATGGTGAAAAGTTCTTACTCACCCCTATTCTAGTTGTGCAAATAAGTTGACCCTCTCAAAACTCATTTCGGGGTGCCTGGGTGGCTCAGTTGGTTAAGCGACAGCCTTTGGCTCAGGTCATGATCCCGGAGACCCAGGATCGAGCCCCACATCAGGCTCCCTGCTTGGTGGGAAGCCTGCTTCTCCCTTTCTCACTCCCTCTGCTTGTTTCTGCTCTCACTCCCTGTTTCCTCTCTAGCTGTGCTTCTTACTGTCAAATAAAATCTTAAACAAAAAAAAGAAACTCATTTCAAACTCCTGTTCAACTGATTTCTTCTATAAAGTCTGAGAAAAAACTAATGCTCACAATCCCACTTCCTATAAGCCAGAGTGATGATGATGTAACATGATTGTAGACAAGGAGATGGAGAGGGAAGCTCTGGGGGGTGGGGGCCTTCCCTCCTTTTCTTGTCAAAGAAAAAGGCAAAACCATGTAAGGAAGAAAACTTTACCCTTCCACTTTCTTTTTCTTTGTCTGCAATGCTGAGAGACTTAGCAGCTGTCTTCTGACCATGAGGATGAACGTTGTATGCCAAAAAAATGATGGAAGACCAAAAGAGCGACATCCTGATTCCTAGGGCTGAGGGATTTTTATTATCTGAGAGACACTCACCCCTCCTTTTAGTCATTGTTTGTTGGGTTGTCTGTTATTTTCAGCCAAGCCCAGTGCTAACTTAGGCATGAGTCTTACTAGTACCCCTACTCTGTACTGCATTTGTTCTCTTGTGATGCGGTGTGGGGCTGTCATCTCCTCACTTCCCACACTTGGAGGGGCTGACAGCCAGAATGACTGATGCTTTTCTAGTCCTACTTCCCACTTGAGGCACACAGTGTCCAAAAAACAGTGGAGTGGCAGAGATCCTGGTGAAGGCAAATTTCAACTTAATTTGCTGTCCTCTGATGTCTTTCATTTGAAGTCTCTTTACTGGAGAGAAATGTTCACTCTCCACTGCCTCTGCTTCAGTCAGCTGATGCCTCTTTCTTGAAATATGTGGCATATTTTCACTTGTTTCACTTAGAAGTAGAATCAATTGTTTCATGTTAACTACAGATCTCTGTGTCCCTAAAAATACTCATGATATAATAGTGGAGGGGTAAATTTGCTGTTTGGGACCATGGTCACATTTTAGAGGAACAAAATGATGTGGGATTTGATAAATTTGCATGATGCAAAGGCAGGCCTATAACTCAGTTTGGACAGAAGGCTAAAGAGACTGAGAAACATCAGGGGTTACACAGAGGGATGGATAAAGAAAAGAAAGGCCCAGCTGAGGAAAGTAAGGCAGATGGTTTAGGCTGGAGTCCTACATTGAATAAAATGGTCTGTGAGGAAAAAAAAAAATCACAGCTAGTTAGCTAAAGGGCTTTAAAATCTGAATGCAGTATTTAGTTTGAATGGATACTTTGCTTGAATATAAAACCTTTTATAGGTCTTCCTGTCTTTATATGCCAGTTAAATCTGTTATTTTCCTAAATGATTTTGGGAGAGAAACTACAGGAAAAGCCTAAATGTCACCTTTGGTTCAACCACATGCCAAATAGATGTTGGAAAGCAGAGGGATTCCAAGATTCAACTGAAACTGCATCGTAGATAGCTGTTCTAAGGCTTCCTAAAAAAGCACCAGAATCTCATAGAGTGGGCTTCGAAGCAATGATATGTGCTTTATTTTTAAATTTTTTAAAAAGATTTTATTTATTTAGTTGTCAGAGAGAGAGAGAGAGCACAAGCAAGGGAAGCAGCAGACAGAGGAAGAAGCAGGCTCCCCACTGAGCAAGGAACCCAAGGCGGGACTCAGTCCCAGGACCCTGGGATCATGACCTGAGTGAAGGCAGACGCTTAACCAACTGAGCCATCCAGGTGCCCCTATACGTGCTTTAAAGTGCCTCATGAACCCTGGTTGCAGGGAGTTAGCCATTCAGAACAGCTAAATGATAGTAACAGAAGGGTCTCTCCTAATAGGTATTGAGTTTTGCTCAAATATTCTTTCATATTTGAGAAATTTTGGGAAGAAAATTTTTATTTTTCCCTAAAACTTTTTGCTTTTTTACCTACATGTAAGCTAACCATCAAAAGAACTGTGTCTGTTTTGTTTTCCAGCAGATTCCCAGAATCCAGGCAGAGCTATAGAACAGATCTCAAGAGGTCATATCTAGTCACATATAGATCTGGATAAATACTTTTGATTGAATAGAATTAATTTAGAAATGGATTTTAAAGATACAAAATTGGGAGAGTATAAAATTAATAAGAAGTTTTTATTCCAGAGACTGTTAAAAGATAATATTTTGTTCCAGAGACTGTTAAAAGATAATATTTGGTTTAGGGGCGCCTGGGTGGTTCAGTTGGTTCAGCGACTGCCTTTGGCTCAGGTCATGATCCCGGAGACCCAGGATCGAGCCCCACATCGGGCTCCCTGCTCGGCAGGAAGCCTGCTTCTCCCTCTCTCGCTCCCCCTGCTTGTGTTCCCTCTCTGGCTGTGTTTCTCTCTGTCAAATAAATAAAATATTTAAAAAAAAAAGATAATATTTTGTTTAAAATAATTCTGTTGAAGTCCTAGACTGTCCATTTCTATAGATGCATTCAGATCCTTTGACGAAGCAACAGAAAAACTTTCTGCAGAATCCCATTACTACATTGGATGAAAAATGTCATTGATCATTTGTCACTTTAAAAAAAAAAGATTGTTTTGCCAAACCTCATTTGTGATAGAGTTTTTGTTTCACGCCTTGCATTTATTTTGGCGCTAAAATACAATGGTATTTTTAATGACTTTGGACTACATGATTAAAGAAATTTAAGCAAGGTAAAGTAATTATAAGTTATTACAATTAATGAAAACTTGGAAATAATCTGCTTTAATCACCTTGATTTAGAGCCAGTCCATTCTGAAATGCTATTATAATTGCTTTTATCACATTTTCCAGGCTTATTATTAGAAAAGACATACATATATTTTCCCTCTATCTACATATATATATATATATATATATATAGAGAGAGAGAGAGAGAGAGAGAGAGATCATTACTGTATTAATATGGACTACTGTGTATGCAATATTTTCTTGAAAAATACTGATTTTTTTTCAGTGTGATTCACCACAATTCCCTTCTTCCCCATTTTTCCCAATATACTTGATTATCTAAAGATCATCTTTCCTCAAAAATGATAAAGGCTGTCGGACAAAAGCTTCCTTTTTTTTTTTTAGATTTTATTTATTATTTGACAGAGAGAAACAGAGCTAGAGAAAGAACACAAGGAGGGGGAGTGGGTCACGACCTGAGCCTAAGGCAGACGCTTAACGACTGAGCCACCCAGTTGCCCGAGACAAAAACTTCCTTAAGTGAATTTTATGTTCTCTACTTCTAAAGTAGGAATCAATTACATTGTCAAATTGGTTTCAAAATCCAGGAGAGGTGGAAGGTTATATCAATGTAAATATCTTATCTACTATTTCTACTATAGCTTTTATAAAAATGTCATTGTTAGAGAAACAGGGTAAAGTATATACCATATCTCTTTGTGACCTATCATCTATCTATCCATCTATCGATCATCTATCTTTCTTTCTTACAACTGCATGTGAATCTACAAGTATCTTGAATATTTCAGTTGAAATAAAAACCAAGATAAATCTTTCTAGGCAGGACAGGTTGGCTTTGGAAATGCAAACAGTAGGGATGCTTCATGTAAAATACAATCAGGATTATTAGTTGTAATATGAGGTGCCTTTCTCATACCTAAAGATAATCTTTCCCACTTAACTTTTGATTTATCTCTTCTTTGGTGACAGGATCTTCCTCCTTTGAGTAAATTCTGTTTTACAATATGTTCAGTTTTCCCTTTTTGAATATTATGGTGGCATTACTTAATTGTTCCTGAAATTTGTAGTTCTATTACAACTTCCAGGTTCTAATTTATGATTTTGGGGTTCTATGCACCTTTGAGTAGAAGAACTCAAGAACCAGTTCTGGAGAGTGTTGCTGAGGTTTAATTATTCATCTCATGTTGTCCTCTTGGACCTAGAGATTAGTTCAGTAGTAGATTCTGGACAATAACAGATCCAATCAAATTCCAGAGAATGTTGTGGGAATTCAAGGTCTCTGTAATATGCCGATGTGAAGCCTACATGTCTTTCATTACTATAACCAGCCGGCCAGGGATAGACTTCCTGCACAGAGATGAGCAGAGTCAAGGAAAAGGTAGAAGCATGGAGACCTGATCAAAAATTACCTAAAAACCTTACTGTCTCTGAGTTTTTTCAAATGCATGAGATAACCATACAAAAACCAGCCAACCAATCAAACAAGCAAAAACCTTAACCCTTTATTGTTGTAACATAGTGAGTCTTACTGAACTTGACTGATTCTGACCTTAGCAATAGAAAATTGGGTGTTGTGAGTAAAAATGTGGAACTTGGCTGAAGCAAGGAAGGAGTAAAGAGGGAATTTCTCTGTCTTGTGCTGGAGAGTTGGCTTTCTACCTGTAGTTACAAAGGAGTTTTCCAAACCATGGCCTGCTGGTCTTTGGGATACAGATCTCATATAAGAAAGGTCAGAATGTTGAAGTGTGTTGAAGTCTTTAGATGTTCATCAGTAATGTCCTATGACAATGAGATCTGCTTCTGAAATTAGGCCTCTGAAGGTTGAGAGGTGAGAAAACAGCTTTGTTAAGGAGGGTCTTCTGCCTGTAGACTGTTATAAAAAATGACTTAGAATCCAGTTATCTGGTTTCTCATAGGGTTGGAATATCTAATCTGGCCCCAAGCTGAGGTTAATATAAACAAAAAGAGGGAGAGAACTTAGCAAGAGATAAATTTAGGGTATAGAAGGGGACTGATTTTCCAGTCTTCCTGGTTCCTCTGTTGAGGCTTCACTGTCTGTCAAAAGGTAAAACTGTTTTAATGAAATATCTGGGATGCAGCCATGGGGGGCAAGGAACACATTATATTTGCCTTGTCAGTCATAATATTTGGGGTGGAAACTATTAGACTGAGGACTAGGAGTATGGTAGAAACAATGGTGGCTGGGCAAGAAACAGAAATTTCTAGGTCCAGATTTGGATTTAGTAGTTCTTACTAAAGAACATCTATGGTTTTAAATAGTCGCCCCTGATATGTGCTAGAAACAAACAGATAAGAATATTTTTTAATTTTCAATAATAGCAGTATTTCCCCCAAAAAACCTAACCAAACCTAGCTAAATATAGCCCATTATCTGCTCAGCTCTAGACCTCAAATTCACACTTTCAGAAAATAGTCAGCTCAGACACAGCAATCATACCATTTTCTGTCTGATGTTGCAGTGGGATGGGGAATGAACAAGAAAATTCCCCCAGAAAGTTGTCCTAGGAACTGTTCCATTTAGGAATGGTTAGAGAGCACTGTTTATTTCAATTCTTCTTTTTCTCAAGTGGGAGGTTTTATTGTAATTATCATGTTTTCTCTTCACTAATAAATGCTAGATATTGTGTGGTGGATAACTTTTCAATTTTAGCTACTAGTGGTGTTCTTGGAGAAGACTATACCTGGACTTGTCCTAGATACAGAGCCTGGAAAGGATTTTGAGTTCACTCCATTTGGAGAGAGAGGGAGTATATTTCACATAGGCACAGGCATTTTTGGAAGTGTGTATCTATGATGAAAGGTTTGTTTGGAGGTTGGATATTATAAGCAAAGGTGTACACTAGAGTGGAATCACTTTCCAGTATTTTCCCTGGGTCTAATGTCAACTTTGCCCTCACCTCACTAACAGTCTCTAATTGGGCAAATCATGAGGCTCCAGGGAAGTTGACCCCACTACTGACTCTAATAATTTCTTTCTAACAGAGAAGCAGAAACTTATCAAACCATTTCTGAAGCTAACTCTACTTCTGGAGCATTTTTCGTAAAGGGTCAGTAAATTCCCTTTGTCTTTTAAGAAATTCAAGTTGGTTATCAGAAAAACATATTCAAAGTTCAAATCCCTCTTTGAAAAGAAAAGAAAAGAAACAAACCTCCCTTCGTGTCTGTCTTCCTCTAGCTATAATTTCATGATTTCTCTTTTTATCACTGCAATAGTTGAAAACGGAGTATTTGCTTGGTCTCTGCAATTCCTCTTCTCTCATTTACTTGACAACCCCCTTGTTTCTGCTTTCCATCTTCATCATTGTAGAAAAACAGCTATTCACAAGGACAGAAGTGATTTGCAATAGTCAAATTAGTGGACCTACTTCAATTCTTAACTTATTTGGTCTCTCTCCATTGATGTTATGAACTTCCTTTCTTCTTCCTAAAGTCCCTCTCTCATTACTTAAGATTTTTTTTTTTAAGATTTTATTTATTTGACAGAGAGAAACACAGCCAGAGAGGGAACACAAGCAGGGGGAGCGAGAGAGGGAGAAGCAGGCTTCCCACCGAGCAGGGAGCCTGATGTGGGACTTGATCCCGGGTCTCCGGGACCATGACCTGAGCCGAAGGCAGTCATCCAACCAACCGAGCCACCCAGGCGCCCCTCATTACTTAAGATTTTTATATAACTTTCCAAGAGCTTCTGCTCAATCCTTTTGCTTCCTCTTCTTCAGCCTATGTTTTCCAATGTTTCTTTGGTGCTACTTTCCATTCCCTTGACTTTTTAAGCAAGTCAAACCTTACTGTATATCTTCATATAAATTATAAACATTTTCCTACTTTTGTGACAATCCCCAGGACTCCTCTCTCCCCCAATCTCCTTGTTTCTAACCCAAACTCTTGCCTCTGTGATTTAAAACAATATTAATATCTGAGTACTCTGAATTCAATATTCTTATATGTGTTTGCTTTATCTGAATCTCATCACAGTCATATGAATTTATGCTTGGGTTATCACTTGTTAGGAATTCTCTGTCCTATCTAGGACCTTGTATTAGTCAAGGTTCTCCAGAGAAACAGAACCATGAGGATATATACAAGTATATAGAAAGAGATTTGTTCTGAGGGATTGGCTTGCATGAGCCAGTGAACCAATTATGGAGGCTAAGAAGTCTTGCAATCTTCCATCTTCAAGCTGGAGGCCTGGAAAGCCAGTGGTATAGTCCCAGTCCAAACTGAAGGCTTGAGAACCAGAGAGGTCAATGGTGAGAGTCACAGTCTGAGTCCAAAGGCCTGACAGCCAGGAGTGAAAATATATATCCTAGCTCAAGCAGAAAGCAAATTTGTCCTACTTCTGCATTTTTGTTCTGTTCAGGCCTTTAACAGATAGGATGATGTCTGTCTGTACTGGTGAGGGTGATCTTTACTCGATCTGCTGATTCAATCCCTAATCTCTTCTGGAAACCCCCTCAAAGATACATCCAGAAATAATTTTTTTTTTAAGATTTTATTTATTTATTTGACAGAGGGAGAGATCACAAGTAAGCAGAGAGGCACGCAGAGAGAGAAGGGGAAGCAGGCTCCTCGCCAAGCATAGAGCCCGATGTGGGTTTTGATCCCAGGACCTGAGATGATGACCTGAGCCAAAGACAGAAGCTTAACCCACTGAGCCACTCACGTACCCCAGAAAAAATGTTTTATTTGCTATCTAGTATCTCTTAGTCCAGTCAGTTGGACACATAAAACTAATCATCACAGATCTATAGAACACAACACCTTCTTTATCCTCCTTCCACTCTAAGACAAGGGAAGGAGGGAAGAATTGAACATAGATTAGTTTTCCTTCTTATCACCTCCAGTATGTAGGTAAAAGCTGGCTGTGTTGCAGCCTCACTTAAATGCTAGAAGTCTCCTGGAAGCCAAGAGAAAGATAGAAAGAAGGCTACATAATTGTCGGCAAATTTTTTAATATCATCATAGTTTGCATCTTTAACCAATGATATTGGTTCGATATGAGGTAACAAAGATAAAAAATAAAGTTATCTTTATAACTAATCCTCCCTCTGAGGGAGGAGGTGGTAGAATCCCTTTGTTGGTCAAGTAGAACCTAATTAGATGGATGGAATAGGGCTCTGCTTCTTTAGAACTGGTATACTTTGGGTAGGCCTGGAGGAAAATAGAGAACCCCAGCTTATAAAAGAGATCTATGTGGGAGGTTAGTGACAGATAGCTGGTTCCTTCATTGTGTCACTTTTTGAGATTTACCCTCTGAAATATTGTCTAGAATGTAGAGGGGTTTATTATTCTTCAGACTTTGCGTGTAGATATTGCCAGCAAAGAATGTAGGGCTTGGATCTTGGGGTAGAAACTCAAGGCAGGTAATAATTATTTGAAATTTTTGTTCATTGAGAAGGAGCTGCCAAAGACAAGAAAATTGTTTTCAAGGGGCTCTATGTGTCCAAGGAAACTAGAAAGAGTGATTTAAGTCATACCATCTCATTAGGAAAGGAGTCGTGGTCCAGAATTATGTGATTTATTTTCTAGTCTTTTCTTCCTAAGCTCATCTCTTAAATTGTGGCATTCTCCAGATGTCCATCCTCGACCCACTGTTCTTATGCTGTGAACTCTTCCAGAGTGATCTCATTTCCTCTCATGATTTCAGTTCCTGGTGACTCCAATCCTCTATCTTTATCCTTGACATTTTCCCACAGATTCATACTTCTATCCATCTGTCTACTCTATGTCTTGCATAATGCTGTCTTAAAATCTCAAACTCAACTTTTATAAAACGGTAATTACTCCCACCACCACAAATATGCTCTTCTCCCATCTGCCTAACTCCCTTATTGTTATTATTTCTCCATTCTTTGTTGTGTTTGGAGGCACTGACACCACCTCATTTACACAAGCTAAAAACCATCCTCAGTGACATTTTCTTCTCCTTATCCCAATATCTAATAAATTACTGTGAATTTTAACTCCTATTTTTCTACCCTCTCCCCTACTTTCCATCATCCCTTACCCTTGCTTTAATTCAGACCACTATCCTCTTTTACCCTAAATTATTGCAGCAACTTCTTAATTGGTCTGTGGTGGTCAGAGTTTTGATTGTAAGCAATAGAAAATGACTTTGGCTAGCTCAAGCAGAAGAAAATATTTCATATAAGTTTGGGAATATTTATAGAATCAACAGGATAGTTGGAGAACCAGATTCAGCAAATGTGTGGAAACCAATGGAATTTTGTCAGTTGAGGCCACAGCCAATGTGATGTGTTATAACAATCTCTTTAGGATGTTACTGCTAGCACTGGCCTTGCTGAAAAAAGTACCATTCTCATCTCCTGCCTCTGAGCAGTGTTATTTTTGAATGCCATAGCTCACTGTCCCTTCACATCATTTACTCCATATTCAAAGTCCTGAGTTCCTGAGTTCAAATTGGCCAACACTAAACATGCCCATGCTTTAGGTACTGGAAGATGGTGAGAAAAAAAAAATCTATTTTCATTCAGTTGCTGTGATAGGAAGTGAGTTCCACTGTCTCCAAGCTTCACACAATAGGGCCATTTTTCGAAACTAGAAATACTGAAAAATTGGGTGGCAAGAATAATAATAACAAAAAGAAACATCCAATAAGTGGACCTCTCTAATCTATCTTCCTTGTGGAAACCACGGGAAGAGAAGAGACAGGTACCCATAAGGAAGTTACTGCAGAGATCCAGGCAAGAAATGATGGGCTCCTGAAGTAAAGTTGTGACAACAAAATGTGGAGAAATGGACAGATCTGAGGGATATATAGGATTTGTGATTTACGGACCTGTGGGATGTGAGAGAAAAATTAAGGTTGACATTGAGATTTCCTTCTCAAGCACTTAGGAAGGAATGATTCCTTTAATTTTAGGTGTATTTAGTTTGGGGGCTTGTGGTAGAGTCAGTGAAGATCATTTAAGTGGATGGTTCTGAGTTTGGAGTTCAGAGGACAG
This sequence comes from Spilogale gracilis, assembly GCA_004023965.1. NCBI lineage: Eukaryota > Metazoa > Chordata > Mammalia > Carnivora > Mephitidae > Spilogale > Spilogale gracilis. The sequence continues at coordinate 23,632 of PITA01010487.1, forward strand.
AGTAACATTGGATGTATTTTTGACGCCTTAGCATAAAATTGATCATTAAGGTGGTGGGAGCTATGTTGCCACCCAGGTGTGGTTCACAGAGTGAGAATGCCCAATTCCATGGAAGCTGACACAGATAGGTTCTGTCACCCATCGTGCCTCTTTGTGGCAGCCATCCAGAGATATTTGGGCCATATCACTTCAATTCTTCCAGATTTATCACTTGGCTCATTGCTTCTTTTGTTGACATTAATCCTGCCAAACTCTTGGTGATTTAAATATGGCTTTACTGAGTGTATTTCCATCACCCTGGTCTCTCAAATCCTTGACGTCTTCATTTTCAAAAATTTTTGTTTTTCACCCTGCATCAGCCACTGACTTTTTATTTTCAGACCCTGGTTGGTGCTTTTCAATTATGATCTTTTAGCAGATTGTGAGATCAATGAAATTGTTATAGGGAGAATTTTGCTTTAAAGATTTTATTTATTTATTTGAGAGAGAGAGCAATTACACAAGCAGGTAGAGGGACAGAGGGAGAGGGAGAAGCAGACTCCCCACTGAGCAGGGAGCCTGATAAGGGGCTCCATCTCAGGACAGGATCATGACCTGAGCTGAGGCAGATGCTTAATGGACTGAGCCACCCAGGTGCCCATAGGGAGTATTTCTTTTAAATTAAAATTCCTCTTAAAATTTCTTCTAAATTGAAAATGTCAGCACACTTAATATATGCTTAGTGTCTGAACCCAGTTAGGCAATGACCTAATCTAATTGTATATAAGATTTACAATTGTTTACATACTGCAAAAAGAGAAAAGGCAAGCTAAAAACAAGATGGCAAGATTGGGTGGGTTTATTTTGTACTTTTTAGTGAATTAAAAATGTATGTCTTCAGAAAGGACAAGGATAAGAATGATGTCTTTGAGTATGCAAGAGAAAATGGAATCCAATAATCAAAATATTATTTCAATTCTTCCCTCTTTTTTACAGTATAATTAATTTTCTTTATTTACAAGACTATTTTCACCTGCAAAAAAAGAAGTAATAAAATTTGCATGAAAAAAGAAAAATGCTCCCATGTGACCACACATCCTATTCCAACTCCTTCAATTCTGTTTCATTTTACAGAAAATTTTCTGTACTCATTATTTCCTTTCTCTCTTTCCTTGAAGCTTATTCTTATTCTTATTATGACCACTGCAGTCAGATCTTATTACTGCTTCACCAAAATTGCTCTTTTAATGTTACAAAAATCTCTGTTTTTCAAACCCAATGGGCATTCGATGTAAGTTAATTCATAAACAACGTTTGACAGGGTTGATCATGTCTCCTTTTTGAAACCCTTTTTGCTCCACTCTAATTCTTTAATAGTCTCTCTCCTTTCTTCTCACACTGCAGTAGTATCTCACCCATAGCATTTTCAAGTGTTAACCACTTCCTCCAGCTGGACTCAGTTGCTTCCTGTGGCTTCAATGGGGCCACTGAACTCTTCCGGCTTATTTTTCCCCTCTTTGGAGACTACTCAGTTTTCTTTACAAGCTTCTCTTATTATTATCCCCCCTAAATTCTCCAATATAAATGTTCCTTCAGGTTCCATTCTTAGATCTCCATTCTTTATTTATTCAATAAATATAGAATAAAGGCTTATTATGGATAGACCTTCTCATAGGTGTTAGGATATAACAGTGAATGAAATAAGCAGAATTTGTTTACATGAAGTAAGACCTTGTGGGAAACAGCAGAAAATAAACACATAAGAAAAACATGGAGGTAAGTGAGATGAAGGAAAATAGAGCATGATGAGGCTGTATAAAGTCACTCGAAGGAGAGGCAATTTTTATGTAGGGCCAGGACTGCTTGCTTCAGCAGCCCATGTTTTAAAAATGTAGGGGTCAGAAAGGATCCTGAAAGGAGTAAGGGAAGTTACAGGTTATAATTTGGAGGTGGACCTTTCAGGAAGATGAAACAGCAATACACAAAACATGTCAAGTAGGGGGATGCCTAGTATGTACTAGAAAAACCAAGAAGGTCAGTGTGTCTGGAGTGGGAAGAAGGTGAGAGGGCAATGGGAGGGTATGGAGTCAGTGAAGAAAGTAAGGACCATAGCAAGGAAAGCTTTGCCAACCATGAGAAAAACTTCAGATTTTATTCTGAGTGATATGAAAAACCACAAGAGCATTTTGAGCAGTAAGAACCTACACCTTGAGGTTTAACTTTGCTAGGGGAAGACTGAATGACTTTAGTTAAGGCTTATACTGAATCATAAAGATCAGATAAGTAATTGAAATGAGTCCTCTGAGAAGTGATGATAGCTTTGCACTAGGATTATGGTGGGAAAGATGGTGAGCCCTGGTAAAATTCTGTCATATTTCAATGACAGAATTGACAGGATTTCAGGAAGGTTTGGATGTGAAGTTTAAGAATAAGTCAAGCTGAAGCAGTCAAGGATAACTAAATTTTTGGACTGAGCAACTGGTAGAGTGAAGCTGCCATTAAATGAAGTGGAGACTACTTAGGGGAGAAACACTTTGGGGGAAGATGTTAGGGTAATCAAGCTTTGGTTTTGTTCATTTCCAAGCTTGACCTACCTATTAGAATTGAAGTATATATGTCAAGTAAGCAGGTGGGTATATGATTCTGGAGCGAAGGGTTAAATCCATGCTTGAAATATACATTTGATATTGTCAGATCATAATTGAAGTCATGGAACTAAAGAATCAGAAGTCACCTAGGATGAGAGAGTTCGACATAGAATTAAAAAGTCAGAGCCCCTATTCTTGTGAATCTTTCTTTCAGCAGGGGGTCCCCAGTTAGCCAGATGTCAGAGTAGAGTCTTCAAATGGCTCTGACACTAGGTAGACATTGGAGCTAAAGCTAATGGAATATCAGGAGCTTTCTGTAGTTCAGAAGGAAATGAAATAAATTTGGTTGCAAAGGATAAGAGGTTGCCTTTTAAAATAGAAAGCTGAACTTTGTCATGGATCTTTGCCAAATCCATTCAGAGGCTGACCTGGTAAGAAGGGAAAGGAGGACGAGTATTATCAACAACACAAGGTCATGTTGGAGTTGTTGCTGGTACATGGACCCCTTTTGTGATAATGCTTGTAGGATTATCAGTCTCAGCTAGACTCCTAGTAGAGGAGCATGTCCAGTTGCCTGGTGGATTTTTCATTATACCAAAAGGAAGTCACTTGAGGAATGTGTGGGAATTGGAGCCTGGAATTATGTACTTTTGGTCCTCTCCATTTTGGCTTGTGGTAACATTAAATCTTTTCCCTTCACTGTTGCTCCTGTGTTGCCCTTGGCTAACTCTCCTTCTGAAGTCATGTGCCTTCTGGGTTCTGGCAGGTGGTGCAAGGGTCCAGTTTCTATGTCCTCAGCACAAGGGCAAGCATGTCTGTTCACATGAATATCAAGGAGATGCCAGCTAAAAGAGTCACATTTATTGCCTTGGAGTTTAAGGTCAAATCTCTACCCAGAATCTTCTGGAATGTCTGTAATGGCCCATGTGTATTTGAGGGAAAGGATCTGTTTTTATAAATTTAAGGAAGTGACAAAATGCAGCAAACAATAAAAACTGAGACTCTTGAATGAAGACATAGGTCACATAAAGAAAGAGATCATCTGAAATGGATAATGGACCATTAAATCAACCATCCGCATTTGGAGAATGTTCTTCAGTTCATTAAACTGTCCAAAGAGTGGGTTGTGAAGTATTATTGTAGTCCTTAAGGGTTTTAGTTTAAAGGCCAGGTACAGATGGAGCAAAGGAATTAACTAAAAGGGTATGAAGAGTCTTGAAATCACTGGGAACGCAGAACAAAGAGGTTTGTGTTCGATGCAAGAACCATAACCTTGGACACATTAGGAGAGAATACAATTGTATCTACTGCCAAGAACTATACTTTGATGTGCATCCCACCGACACTGCTCTTGGGGATCCCCTGGTTCTGCCATCCCCAAGAAATAGACACTGCTATCTGCATCACAGCATAGTTTCAGCTGTTCCTTCTTTTCTTTTCTTTCTTTTTTTTTTTTTAAAGATTTTATTTATTTATTTGACAGAGCAAGAGATCACAAATAGGCAGAGAGGCAGGCAAGGAAAGAGGGGGAAGCAGGCTCTCTGCTCAGCAGCAGAGAGCCTGATGTGGGACTCGATCCCAGGACCCTGGGATCATGACCTGAGCCCAAGGCAGAGGCTTAACCCTCTGAGCCACCCAGGCGCCCCTGTTCCTTCTCTTCATTGTTATTTTCTGATTTACAATACATGGTGGGTGCATCTGATTGGCTCAGCATAGGAAATGTGCCCATCACTAGCTGCAGGAACAGCTGGGGTGGTTGTGTATCTGGCATCTTCTGCTTCCACAGTAGGATATGCCTCCCATCAAGATTTATAAGATATAAAATTGCCTAAATGTACAGAAGAAGGTCAGATGCTGGGCAGCCAAAAATTGACATATGTCTATATTAGCATAACCTCTTTGGCTGCTTAAAATCAACACATCCTTTCTTCTAAACTTACACTTCTAAAAGAGAAAATTGCTTGCATAATAAATTATTCCATATGAAACCAAGGATGTACCTACTGCCTTCCAAAATGGAAACCACCCAAATCTTATCAGTTACTACATCTAGCTCTGGCCACACTCCCTGGGTAATATCTATTCCTCCCTTTGCTTTGTCATGACCCCAACCAGAGATTCCACCACTTCACATAAAATAGTGGGGAGAAAGGGAACAAAAAGAGTGGGAAAACTAGTAGAAGTATGTAAGTATGTGACACAGAGAGGGAGTCCTTTTTTAATTTTTTAAAAAAGTTTATTTATTAATTTGATTTTAAGTACACCCAGCATGGGGCTTGAACTCATGACCCTGAGCTCAAGAGTCATGTACTCTTCTGACTGAGTCAGCCAGGCACCCTGGAATTCTTCTTTATATTTCACACAAGAGGGTTCACAGACCCCAGCTCTCCTTTCTCTTTTCTCTCTCATCCAGCTCTGTATGGCAGAAGGCAGTCACTATCTTTAAATTATTTTTTTTCTTTTCTTTTTAAAATATTTTATTTATTTATTTGACAGAGAGAAACACAGCGAGAGAGGGAACACAAGCAGGGGGAGTGAGAGAGGGAGAAGCAGGCTTCCTGCCAAGCAGGGAGCCCGATGTGGGGCTCGATCCTGGGTCTCCGGGATCATGACCTGAGCCCAAGGCAGTCGCTTAACCAACTGAGCCACCCAGGTGCCCCTAAATGATTTTTTTCTTAATTTTATTTATTTATTTGACAGAGAGATAGATCACAGGTAGGCTGAGAGGCAGGCAGAGAGAGAAGGGGAAGTAGGCTCCCTGCTGAGCAGAGAGCCCGATGTGGGCCTCGATCCCAGGACCCTGAGATCATGACCTGAGCCAAAGGCAGAGGCTTTAACCCACTGACCCACCCAGGCACCCCAAGACAGTCAATATCTTATTGATAAAAGCTTCTCAACTTATCACAACCTTTTCTCCATTTCCTATCTCCATAACCATCATCTTGGATCAAGATGTTGGTGTCCAAATAGCCTCTAAACATTCTTCTCTTTTCCCTTCTTATCTCCCTACCACATTGTTTCCATGAAAGTTAGTTATCTTTAAAACCCAGCATCTGATTGTGTCACTCCCCTGCTTCCAGTAACTTGTAATGATTCTTTGGAAAGAGTCCACAGCCCTCAGGATGGCCTGGCAGGTCTGTGTGCAACCTCTCTTCTTCATCGGCCTGTGCCCTGTGTCTCTCTCCAGTTCTCATTAACACTCCTCTCTCAGTTTCTCAGAGACCTCATTCCTTCCAGCCACAGGCACTGACAGTGATATTCTCTTTGCTTGGAATGTTCTTGCTAACATCTTCTCATCCTTCAGCTCCTGGGATTTCAGCTCCATTTCAAATCTTCATGTCTCTAACACTTACTCCCTCATACCATTTACTGTCACTCATATCATGTGCTAAATGCCTTGCCCTGGGAAACCTAAGGTCCGTGAGGAAATGGGCAGCATCAGCCTGTGCACTGCTAGGCCCTCAGTGCTTGGGAGGCTTCCACCCTGGCCTGTGGCATAGGTGATTGCTGGTGAGGTGTTATATATGGCTGCTTCCTGGTTTCTATTTTCTCATGATAAAACTCAATAGTTTAATCCTCTGATTTCCCAGGTGATTAGATTTGGGTGGGAAGGCATTAAAAGAAGAATTTTGTTGGCACACCAACCTCATTTTTTGCCGTGGAGAGGTGTGACAGCTTTACAACAGACCGCATCTCATTTGTTTCCCAGCCCTCAGCTTTGGCAAGAATATTTCTCTGCTAAGTCGAGTGACCGAGAATTTATGCAATTTCCTCTGAAGAAACTTTGATTCTCTGCACCTAAACTTAATTGTTTTACCAGACTCCATATTTCTCCTTGCACCTGACTTTCTTTTTCTTACAGAACCAACTCTGTTTCCTTTGTATAAACCTCTCATATTAAAAATTTTGCCTTTCAGATGCACGATGTCCTCGGATATGTATACCGAATGACCAGAAATAACTCAGTGACATATTCTTCTTGCTTATTTCATACATATTTCCAACTCATGACTCATTGGTTTAAAGAAGACAAATGTGAACTAAGAGCACAACCAAGGCCTTGATGTACTTGTGCCTGAGAGGAAGATGAATCACTGTGCTGCTGGCGGAGTGTCCCTCTGAGGGCTGCCTGCCTCGTGGGCGTGAACGACCCCCTCTGGTCCCTGTCCCGGCCCCACTCACAGACTCACATGCAACCTCACACAAACACACGTCCCCGACACCACACACGTCTCACTTTAGAAGCCCTGTGGGACTATTTTAGGCTGGAAGGCATGCATATGATGAAGAAAGTGACTGTCTTGGAGGCTCTAACTTGATATATTAACACATCAGAGGGACCCAAAGTGTTAGCAGTGGCATTTTCATTCTCGATTTTCAAAGAATTTTATTTTCCTCTCTCCTTCCACCATCTGTTTTTCTTACTGTAGCAAATGTCATTTCCTATGGAGTTTAATAGCATATGAAATGGCATTGTTTTACAGTGAATCTTGATGTAGTTTCATGATTTTCCTGAGTGGTTTTACTCCCTCCCTTCTTCCTATCTCTTCCCCCTCCTCTTGTCCCCTCCCCTTTCCTCTCATGCTCCTCCCTCCTCTCGCTCTTCCCTTCTTCTTTCTCTCCTTCCTTCATTTTAATCAGAAAAATTAAGCTAGCTTTGACATTATGTAAATCGTATCAACTTGAAAATAACTCTAAATTCTGGACTGAAATCTGCGATAAGATGAAGTTCTTAACTATGTCAATTTTTATTTTATTTTGTTTCTGTAACAAACCGAATCCTCAAAATGGCATTAAACCATTAAGTAGTAAGTTTCCATTGAAGTGAGGAGCTAAGGATTTTAACTTCCATTGGTGTGTGTAGGTGTAAGTGCGGAGTGCAGGGTAGAGAGAGCAGTGACCAGGAGCGTGCAGGAAGCCATGGTGAGAGGGTGCTCTAAGGGACCACTTCTTGGTGACAAGCAGCATTAAAACTTGACATATATGGATTCATTTAATTGTCACCATAACTACATGCTGGAAGTATTAGTGCTTTCTCCAATTTACATATGAGAAAACAGAGGCATGGAGATATTAAGGACCCACGACTACTAACAGGCAGAAGTAAGGGTCCACACACAAAAGGATCACACTCTATGTTGTTTTCTCTCAGCTGAGACCTAAGTATAAATTTGTAGCACAATGGAGGAGACAGTCTTTTGTGAAACATTAGAAGGTCTTTTGCTGTCTTCCTTTAGGGGAAACAGATACCAAAGTTTTTAGAAATAGCTCCTCTCACCATAGCAAGGGAGACAACTCCAGAAGGCAGGAGTGTGATCGACCTGAGGAGGTGGCTGCGTGGGGGTGTGGCGCAGGGGAGGGTGGAGGAGAGAGGCAAGGAGAGCACTGGCTTCTTGAGGGAGCGAGATGCAGGTGCGAGGCTGCACGCTGTTATCGAGCAGAAACACCACGAAGTCTGTGCCAGGAAAATTCCATAGCCTCAACTTTTTGCTCCCCTTGACTGATTCGATGGAGAGCTTCTCTCTCTCAGAGAGAATGAGGATTAAGAAGTGCAGCCATGTCCCCATCTATTGAGACTGGCTCAGGTTTGTGGAGTAGCTAGGAAGAGAGGTGCCACAGGAAGATACTTTCAACTTTTGACCTGTGCTTCTCGGAGAAAGCTGAGATAGAGATAGAATGATTCATATTTTGGAGACAGGTGTATCAGGTCAACTGCTATGATTTAAAAAAAACCAACAACAACAAACTCTTCTTCTTAGAATAGGCTTTTCTTTCCAATAAGGGCTTCCATACTTAGATGTAGCTGAATGTTGGAGTCAGCTTCTTGGATTTAGGACACCACTGCTGTCCTCTTACCTCTCTTCTATTTATCCGGGGTCTGAATTTGCTCCCAGACTCTGTTAGATGACCTTGTTCAAAAAGAAAATAGTTTTAAGTTTTGCAGCCACTTCAAGTGTAGCAATTTGGGAAATACTTGTTTACTCTGAGTTTATGACTTTCATCAGGAAGACTCAGAAAAATGGACAAGTATACTTTTAGATTGTCTTCAGGATAAGTTTGTTGGGTACTATGCATATTTAGGTAGGACTCTACCCTTGCACGTTTTTTGGCATTGAAATATTACCTTGTCAACTGCTGTAGGTCACATATAGACAAAACATTGCACCTAGGGTACCCAGAAAAGGAAAAGGAGGATAGCTTTTGTTCTCTTGGCTTTGAGATCCAACATGAAAGAAAGAATCAGAAAAAAATATTATTTCTTTGTTATATATTTTGAAGACATTCCAGTTTTATTTGTCTCAACTGGAAGATAGTATACCAATAAATTTGGATATTTACTACCCTATAGAGAATAACTAGAGAGGATGGTCATATAAACACACACAGCTTCTGAATAGAAAGCAGCAGGTGAAGACATAGGAATTTAATAAACAAACAACCCCACCCAAAATAATGAACTGAACATGTCCTATGTGGATGTGATGTATTAATCATATTTCCCTGAGCTGAAGTAAAGTAGCCAAAATAAGGGAGTTCATTGTATTTTAAGTTTGGAAAGGATGCTGAGGGTTGTGCACATGATCAAGAGATGAGTTTCAGGGATTAGGACCTTACTGGTTGGCATGAAAGTTCAGGATTGGCAAATCTCTCTTCTCCTCTCCAGTCACCTCCCAACCTAGTATATTATGCTCCTTCTCATTCTCTCTTCTTCTCCTCTGCCTCGTATGAGCACATATATTTGAGTTCGTACGCTCTTTCTAAGTGGCAAGAACCTATTGAGCTACTATAAAGCCCAGATTCACATTCTCTCAGATTAGCAAACCTGGTAGACATAGAACTTCTCTTCTTAGGTTCATGTCAATTCCAGGTAAGATCTTGCTTGATTAGCTTGCTTGAATGACATGTCCACTCATGGATTAACTAACATGGAATTCAAATTAGCTGGGGGTTGAGGAGGGTCTATTATAAGACTAACAGATGGTGCTTACAACTTTAAAAGATGCAACAGTACACGTGGAAAAAGTTAGCTCCCATTATTTGAAAATGCTTACTCTATCAAATTTATGTAATTTTCCACTATATAAAAACTGAGCTATAGTTACAGAAGACCTATTGAGATGCTAAATTCATCTTCCATAAGATAAAAGCTTTCTTTGGTGGTGCAGAGTTCAGATGATTCTATTATTATTATTAATATGAAAAGCACTTGTTAGCATTAAATGAACCTCTCTCCACGTGGCTTCAAGCTACTAGGATGCGGGCTCCCCTCCCCTCATATACCTAATCATCTCCTTAGCAATTCTACTGAAGAATTTGGCCTTCATGATGACAGGCTGTTTTGGGAGCTTTCCCTTTTCCAAAATTGTGTAGTAACCTGGTTGCACCACATCAGTGATAGGAACTTTCCAGTCTTGTTTTTGGTGGCATTTCTCCACGTCTGCTCCTGACTAAGGTCCACGGTTTATCGAGGTTGACAGTTGGGCAGAAGCTCTGGTTCCTCTTCAAGTGGTAATGTCTCATGTTAGCTTTTCCAGAGTAAGCTGGGTGATATCTGTCCAGGTTGATCCTGTGGTCATGCATGCCATCAGCATCACCCAGGCCTCCAGGGAGCTTCCGGTGCTTGTAAGATGGGGCTGTGGTCATGGCTCCCATGGCCCCCAAATTTCCAGGTCTTCCTCAGTCTGGATGGCATGTTGGCAGAAGGTGAAAAGAGGTGAAAGAGCAGAGGATTCAAACTTTTATCATGAATATGCACTCAGTAAAAACACTGAGACTATGTATTTAATAATTTTGTATTTGAAACAATGTGCAGATTTAATGAGTCTACTCTCTACCACTTTTCTAGCCGGTGTAATTAAGAGCTGTTCCTGTGCTATGTCAAATATTGTTCTATTGGATTATTGATCCCTGTCAACACGCCATTTAGAAAACAAAATAGAAACCATGGACCTCTTAAAAGAGTGCTTTAAATAAAAGTATATGACTCTGTAACTTTGGCCTTATAGGATTTTTTTTAAGAGCATAATTTTAGTTTTCCCAGTGATGCAGGGATTTCAAGATGCAAGAGGTGCCATTTGCGAAAGGGTGTCAGACTCCAGTTACTGGAACAAATGGAGAGAATCCAACTCATGGATCATTGTAGGGGGGAGGGCAGTGACTCAGCAAAAGCAAATAAATGCTTGATGCCTAGGACAGAAACACAGTGTTCAGACTAAGTTTGGTCATGTTATTTGTGGTAGTATTTAGGATTTATGTAGCTTATAAATATGTTGGACAATTGTTTCAGATTATGTTAATATTGGGCTTTCTTTCTTTCCTTCTTTTCTTCCTTACTTCCATAGGATATAGATAATTTTACAGCTTATATGTGCACAGTTATCAATTAATCATGCATTACTGTATAACTTTTGAAGAGAACATAAAGTTTGCCCCATCCTTATTTGATTCAATTAGATATGAGATATTTATTGCATGTAGTTCTCTTTTCTGATCCTTCAAACAATCCCTTGCCAGAGGCCAGTGTTTCCATGACCAAAGAGAACAGTCATCTAAATCTTTGTTTTTCAAAATATAGTCTGTACTGCTAGCAACAATGTCACAGCAGAATCCCAAGCTCCACTTCAGACCTATTGTATTTGAACTGATAAGAGCCACCAGTGATTTGAAATGTTTCTAGGGTTTGGATAAGCAAGGATGAATGGTAAAGGCTGTTTTGGAAGGGAGGTTAAGAGGCACCCGGGCGTGGGATTTAAAGGTCCCTGATGATCAATCTGGATGTGGCTGAGATCTTCCAACTGCAGAATAAGGTGAATGAAGTGGTGTTTAAGGAAAAGCAAGGTGATTCCAATTTGCAGGTAGATGAGAGAGAGAGAGAGAGAGAGAGAGAGAGAGAGAGAGATAGTGGGAGAGAGGAAGCACTGAGAACAATTGGGGCAATACAACTCAACTCTGAACCAAAGGGCTGTTGGTTTGATATGGACTCTTGGCAATGGGGATGGCAAGGAAGGGATTCCGTAAAACCCTCTGACTTAGTAATTTCAGTAACTGGTTGGGATGAGTTCACATTACCCTGGAAGATGAAACAAGGAGGTATTCTTTGAGTTAGGAGGTAGCAAAGTAGAATGCAAAGGATAGAAATGCTGAGATGAGCTATAGAGAAAGAATGTATGAATGAAGTTTAGCTCTCTGTGTCTCAGGTTTGGACCCCACTCATGGCCTAGCTCTGCTATGGTAACTAAAAATTTAAAAAGTGAGGGTGGAGAGGACATCTACATTGCCTCTGAGAACTTGACTTTACTTATACATGATTATATGATTTGCATAAAACAACTTTTGGCTTTTACTCCTTTGATACAAGGGCAACTTAGTTATCTATTTTCCAAGTATTAGCCAGAAACATTTAATGGCCACTAACTATGTTATAGTGTGACTTTTTAATATTTCAAAAATCAATGCTCTGGTTTTATTCAGGGCCATTATCTTCAAAGATAAAAATAGTTTTGAGGAAACTTTTCAACAATTACTGGCTTGTTTGTTTTTTAAAAAGAGTTTATTTTTTAAATAATCTCTATAACATGGGGCTCGGGCTTACCACCCTGAGGTGAAGAGTGGTAGATTCACTGGCTGAGCAGCCAGGCGCCCCCCACAATTACTGTTTCTTTATACAGCCTTTTGCTCCATGAAAGTCATAAAAAGAAACCCAAAACAAAACGTTAAATTCATTTTATGATTACAGTGAATCCAAGAGAATAAGAGCATTGGATAGTGATAACACATACATCTTCTACATTTTCTTTCTTTCTTTTTTAATCTTTTTTTTAAGATTTTTTTTTTGGGGGGGGTGCCTGGGTGGCTCAGTTGGTTGGGCGACTGCCTTCGGCTCAGGTCATGATCCTGGAGACCCGGGATCGAGCCCCACATCAGGCTCCCTGCCCGGTGGGAAGCCTGTTTCTCCCTCTCTCACTCCCCCTGCTTGTGTTCCCTCTCTGGCTGTGTTTCTCTCTGTCAAATAAATAAAATCTTTAAAAAAAAAAAGATTTTTTAAAAAAAATTTATTTGACAGAGAGAGATTACAAATAGGTAGAGAGGCAGGCAGAGAGAGAGGTGGAAGCAGGCTCCCCGCTGAGCAGAGAGCCCCATAGGGGACTCCATCCCAGGACTCTGAGATCTTGACCTGAGGGGAAGGCAGAGGCTTAACCCTCTGAGTCACCCAGGTGTCCCAATCTTCTACATTTTCTTAAGACAAAATATTAAACAAAGTACGTATTACTCTTTTACCATTGCACTCAAGGAATTCAGAGGAAACTAGACTACTCTTGACAGAATGCTCTGAGTCCTAAAGTAATGGTGCTTTATTAGAATGATGTGTCTGACATTCCCTGTTGAATCGTGTTGCACTCTGCAACTGACACAGACACGGTGAACTCATTACGAGAGCAAGACCCAAACCAAACAACCTTACTGCCCCCTGCCCCCAGCCTTCCACAGCATATCCCACCTCCTTGTTCCTTCTCAGATTGTTCCCATTCACTCCAAATAAGCTTCCTGCGTTGCAGGGATAACTAAAAACTGCAGTCAGATGTGGGAGCTGCTTAATCAGGTCTGGGAACTAGGCCTTAATTAGAATACTTGGAAAAGAAGAGCAAATGAAAATTATTAAGCTTCCTTCTCGATTCCTGTTTCTAATTTTAAAGAGGAAATCATGCATCAATCAAGCCCCATGCTAGAGCTCAGAGGCACGTTTTTGAAATATCCCAAAATAACAAGGGTAAAGTTTTGGCTGTGTTTCAATACCACTCCCCTTGACTACTTGCTATGTATAATACAATCTACTCCAATATGGGGTGTGCTGGGTTGCTACATACCAAGCTTTGGCTACATTAAGATTTTTTTCTGGACCCAAGGTGTTTAGCATGGTAATCAAGGGTATGAATGTATTCTCTGAAAATAAAACAAAAA
>PITA01010487.1:37257-71797 GCA_004023965.1 Spilogale gracilis
CTCCATGCAATACGTGCCCTCTTTAATACTCACCACCAGGCTCACCCATCCCACTACCCCCCTCCCTTCTAAAACCCTTAGTTTGTTTCTCAGAGTCCATAGTCTCTCATGCTTTGTCTCCCCCAGGAAATTTCAATAGGCAGGGTTTAGTTTCATTAAGTAGGCAAATTCATATTCTTTCCTCACATTTAAAAAGAAGGAAGAGTCTTCTCTGATTTTTGTTCTTAAGACTAGGCTGCTATGCTAACAGGTTTGTTAGTTGGTTTGTTTTCCAAGCATTTCATTTCAGGCACTTTCTCATATCTGAAATTTTTCTGTGTCTCTTGTGTCCTGGAGTAAAAGATCCCAGCATTTTCCTCCAGCCAATTCTGGCCTTTCATCTTCCCTGCCCACCACAAAATATCGACATTAATATCAATATCAATATCCCCACCCATCACCACCAAACCAGAAAACCTACAGGCAAAAAAGCAAAGCCATCTTCCCCCATAGCCCGTTGGGATCCAACGACCAAGACACTGTTTTACTAAAGATTGTTTCCAGAGCTAGGCCTTAGCACAGTTATTATCACAGTGTTCTTCTTCCTCCTCCTCTCCCTCCTTCTCTTCGTCCTTCCTCCTCCTCCTCCTTCTTCTTCCTCCTCTTCTTCCTCTTCTTCCTCTTCTTCTTCTCCTTCTTTCTTCTTCTTCCTCTGCTTCTGTTTTTCCTTTTTCAGTGCTTTTGTTCCTTGAGCTTACTTGTAATTATGTCTGCTAAAGAAAGGGCAGAACAAGCAGCAACAGGACTTAGGATACTATATCATGGCAAAGAAAGCTAGCTTTTGGCCTCCTGGTAAAGAATTAGCTGTTTAATGAATAACAAATTATAAACAGACCCTGAGGTTAAAGGATAACAGGCACAGTCTTGGTCTTCACCTTATTAAATAGATATACTCTTCAGACATTGGGCCAATTACCTCAGTGGGAAACACTGGGGCTAATTTCAATGTTTCTGTTGTAGTTTCCATCCTGTTTACTTACCTAGACTGTAGATCTGAACAGGGTCAACTTTCACGTTGATGTTTTCTATTTTAATATTGTTTAAAAAGTAAGAAACCCCTGTCTGGAAAATTTGGTATGTTTTTGTCACAGTGTGGTAAGTGCTGGGTGCTGGGTGTGGATGGCAAGCTGAGCATGTGTAGGCTGACAGAGAGGAGCATGGTCAGACTGAGGAACAGAGGTGTGAAAAAATGTTAGCAAGAAGAAGGCTATAAAAACATGTGCCTCTTCTTACCAAGCAAAACACTATTCACATTTCTTAAAATAACTGAAAAGCCCTGGTAAATGGTGAAGAGGTTTACATCCTCACTGATTCAAGTTAATCTTTTTCAGAGAAATAGGCCTGATACTAGGTGTTAGATAAGTATTTTTGGCTTATGGACTATTTAGATTCAACAACGTGTTTATTATGCTCCTGTTAGGTGCCGGGCATTTTGCTCAAAGCCAGCAATACCCAAATGAATAGAGCATGTTTTTGCCCTTGGGCAACTGGAAGGCTGGGAAAAACAATGGAGTTACAAACAAATACTGTATAACATTCTGGTTTTGGAGCTTTGACTATAAATAATTTTAAAGAATATCTAGCAGACTTAGACAAAGGACATTAGTACTCTCAGTGGTTGGGGAGTATTGGAAATGGAAAAGAAAAATTAGGAGACCAGGGAGTCTGACTTGAAGCAAGATGTTGCTGGGCATTCACAGGTAAATTCAGAGGTGCCAAGCACGAGGGACAAGCAGATACGTTCAGAGGAATGGTTTGCAAGGCATGGTCCCTGGACTGTCCACACCACTGTTACGTGGAACTTGTTGGGAATACAAATCCCATGCCCCATCTCAGATGGACAGAGTCAGAAACTCTGGGGGTGGCTTTAGCAGTCCGATTGTACTGTATGCCAGCATCTCAGGACCACTAGTTTTAGAGTGTGGGCTTTTAAACTTGACTTCACAGCAGAGACATCTGGGAGTTAAAAAAATATGGTACCTGAGCCCCATCCCCAAGAATATGATTTAATTGGTCTGAAGAAATTGAGATTCTGAGACTGATTAGTCTCCCTAAAGTCATAGAGCTAATAGGTGGGAACTAATGCCTAAATCAGACTGAAACCAAGACCACGTGTGTCTCTTTGTTGCGAACATCTGCCAAGCTGTGTGAGGGCAGAAGTTGAACAACCTTTCTCGTTGTTCACTGGGGCTCATGATGAAAGGACTCCTATTGATTATTTCTGTTTCCTTAAAAGAAAGAGTCCTTGAACAATAATGATACATGTAGATATGATTTTGCATGTCAGGAACAAGATGTGAATATACCTTAATGATGTCTGTTTTATATTACTTTAAAAAATACATTTGTTTATAAATCCATGAACCATCCAGATACACTGTAGTATTCCCCTATTTTTGGTAAGTTCAATATACAGAAATTCCATATAGAATTGAAAAATAGAACCACCCTCAAACAGGACAGTATTTTCTCATTATGAAAGGATTCAAGGCAGGGTTTCAAGGTTCTCACATGCAGTTTTCCCAAATATACATGTATGCAGTCTGGCCCTTGAGATTTTTAGGGGTATGCAAAGGGATATTCAAATGACTAATAGTTAAGCATGATTTAATGGCTTTTTCTAAACAATTGTATTATCTTATCTTTCTGTGTGATTCTTTACATGGATTATGTCATTTAATTGTACGATCGGCGCTATGAGATACTTAACACTAATCTGCTTATAGCTACAGATAAAGAAACCGAAACCAAGGCGTAGGAAGATCAAATCCCTTCCATGGGCTGTGTGGGCTTGGATACAGTAAATTCAGGATTTAATGCAGACAATCTGAAAACAGAGCCTGGCTTTAAACTGCTTTGGATTCCATGTCACTCTTGAGTATCCACAGCCCCTTTCTGGAACTTGGCTACTACAAGCTTGCTCCTTTCTTATTCATTGCCAAATGTCAGCTAGCCACAGGCTGGGCACCTGGGAGCTTGTTGATGTAGAAGGTGGTCTGGATTGAGAACTGTTGTCCTTTAGGGCTGTTCTTCAATGAGCTCTGCCTGACTGACCCCAACTGGACCATTTCTTTCAAAGAACTTTGAAATATGTTAATCAGACAGTAGATTGCTTAGAAACTTGAACAGACCCAGAGAGGCAGGGGTCCATCTGACTGCCGCCCAGATGGTTTGCTTTGCTTACCAACTTCTGGGAGTTTTCTTACAAAAACTCAATCAGTCAGAGTAAACTTGCTGTATCTCTGTCCCTTGTCATCTCAAAGAGCCTGACTAATAGAATCTCAGGGGAATCCAACGAGAGTTATGCATGTTTGGGTGTGGAAAATTAAAAGTTTAGCTCTGAACCTCTATATGAGTCAGAGGTGATTTTATCAGCCCGGAGACATGAATACAAGATTCCGCCCACCATCCTCAAGTTATTTGTTTTGATCCATGAAGTAGTGAAAGGGAGGCTGTGAGTTCTTGACCCAGTTCTACTACAGGGCTGTAAAAGGTCTCTTAGGGCACATTTAGTTTTCATTTCTGCCAAAGCTTTAAGTGATCCTGGCATCCAGAATATTGTCTCCACAGCATATATGTGAAATTCTGGGATGAACAGGATTGCAGAAGAGCAAGAGTTCATACCTAATGAGGATTTATTAGAAAGAAATAATTTACAAATATGCTTCTGTTGTGTAGGTATTTAATAATTTGACATATACCTTGATTGAATTATGATTTTTTCAGTTTAGCCTATATCATTTTCTTTTCCATTTGAGATTTCTATTTCAAACCTAGGTAACAGCTCACCTATTGTGCCTAATGTGTAAACAGCTGAACCTCTTTTCTGCTCAAATACCTGGAATCATAATTACCTTCTTTAAAGCTCAGCCATAGGCAAAAACTTTGAATAATATGTTCTCATTCAGCATGCCAAGTCAGGATCTGAGAGTAAAAGACAGAGTCTTAGTTAGATTAGCACAGTATTGCACGAAAGTGCACTATAACTTCAAACTGCTTTTAAAAGTCAAATGTTTTTTCTTAGTATGTTATTAACCTAACCATCCAAGTCATTCGATTTTTATTATAATAGTACTTAGAATAATTGGCGGGACATCTGCAGTTCTTTCCCATACCTGCAATTTGCTTTGACACCCACTATGTTAACAACTGAATGCTTTATGTGATAATTATACGAACAAATCTAAGTACTGTTTTCTTAATGTATGTCTGTAGAGAACATTATCCAAAACAATTCAGCCTAAGCCCACAATTATATAACATTCCTATTCGCGAAGATGATGTCACAGAGTCCAGGGAAGGTCAGAGACTTGAGAAACAGCCTTTTAAAAAGTTCTTAGACTATAAGTGTTTATTGGAAGGAATTCAAATCATTGTATTATTTCATAAACCTCAAGATAAACCTGACAAGAATGTTTTGATCAAGATTCAACCAATTGTGTTTCTGAACAATTTTAGGTCACTGTTAGATTAGAATTTCCATAGAAGAAGTTAGAAGTGTTTGTTTTTATTGGTGGTTTTGTTTTGAAGACAGATCTACTACATGGAAATGGGCTCACTTTGGCATAAGAGGCCTCTCTCCATGCCTGTAACCTAGTTAAGCAGACAGTCTCTTGGCTGTGCAAGAGAGATTGATGCTCCTGTTATAATAATTTGCTTTGGCAAGAGATCTTATTCGTGTATTTACTTTTCTTCTTGTTGTGGGTCATTTAAACATCTGTTCTTGTGACATGAGAATTTTCCAGATGGATGAGTGTTTGTACCTCTGTCAGAAAAATCTTATTTTATAAATAAAGGAAGTAGCATAATGGCTAAAGTGTTCTTTATTCCCCCTGATATTAATGAGAAAAAATCCTCTGGAATGAATGCCATCTCCACATTAAAGCTAACCAACATCAGTCCTCCCTTTTTATAATGTGACCTTATTACAATCAGGCTGATTGTTCTCAGCTTTTCTCAGCACACAACTGCATTGTTCCTCCAGCTAGGGACGTACTTCTTTTCCTTGCAATACATTTAGAGTCCAGCCCAAGACTTCTTTAGCCATTCTATCAAGATATTTTACCGAGGGTAGTGCATTTATAATAGAAAGAACAAGGACTCTGGCATCCGATGGTTCCCTGTGTGATTTCTGGGTCTGCTACGGACTAACCAAGAGCCATTGGGCAGGTTACTTAATCTTTTTTGAGTTCAATTTTTCTCATCTGTAACACAGAAGTGATTTCTATTTCATGTAGTTTTTGTCAAGATTAGATGTGATGAAATTTACCTGGCACTCAATAAATTCTTTTTATATCTGTACTATACCTATTTATGATAATTTCCCCCTTAAGCAAAGGAGAATTTACTTGTATCAAGTTTATTCAGGCCCATGATTGAAATATACAAATGATTCTGCAAGGTTTGCTTGTGGCATGCACTGGTCTTCTGCTTCTCTTGCTTGTCTTCCTGTTCCTTCCCAGTCCCTTGAAAATTCTTCTTTTGCAACCTATTGACCTTGTGATTTTTCAGTATTAACTATTGATTTAGAAAAGAATGAAGATTGTCTTTCTAGTCCCTCGTTATCCTCAATTATTTCTCTATTTCCCTGTGTTCCATTTCTGTTATTATAGTTACAACACAATTTTAGTGAGATCAATATTCAGGATTTGGATTATAATGACTATGGAAACACTAATCACTGGTGATGAGACTTAAGATATACTGTAGCTGTTTTTATTCCCTAGAAGGAGTTGTTAAATGTCTTATTAACTTTTTTTTTGATTTGGCTTTATGTATACTTATTCCTAATTCAAGCCCCAAAAATCCATCAGCTGTCTAAGTGACATGTTCGTATTTTTTTTTTAAAGATTTTATTTATTTATTTGACAGAGAGAAACACAGTGAGAGAGGGAACACAGCAAGGGGAGTGAGAGAGGGAGAAGCAGGCCTCCCGCCAAGCAGGAAGCCTGATGTGGGGCTCGATCCTGGGTCTCCAGGACCATGACCTGAGCTGAAAGCAGTTGCCTAACCAACCGAGCCACCCAGGTGCCCTTACATGTTTGTATTTTTGAAGAAATCACTCCTGGTGCTTGCTGACCTGCTTAAATCCAGGCAAGTCACCCTCTGTCTTGCTACACAGCTCTTCTCCTCTGACTTCCATCTCCAGAATTATCCTACATATTTTCTCTGCCTCTTTCTTATGTTGATCTTGTTTTCTGTACCATGTGTCTTTGTATTTTCTTTTGGTAGAGCATATTTTCCAGTAATTTTCTAAGCACGGGTTCAAGATGATAAACTGTTGACAGTTACCTAGCTAATGAATTTCGTATTCTACCCTTACACTAGTTGATGGTTTTGCAGGATAAGTATTTTACATCAGCAAAAAAATTCTCTTTAGGAAATGGATTTAGTGCTAGCCTATGCTAAATAAAGTGGAGATGACAGAAATTTGTCTGCATAACGTAGGAGGAGTAGTCCAAAATCATACAGAGATTAAGAATGTGGGAGTAATTTATGTTCACTTGTCCCAAGAGAGCCAGGAGACATTATCTTCATTCAACTTTAGATATAAATGAGTGAGAAGAGAACAAAAATCTTTGCAAAGCACTGTGGATGACTATTATCTGGTGATATATAGCTGGGGGTGTGCACATTTGACATTATCAATGGCATGGGCTTCCCTGGTTTTAGTGCAGATGTTAAGATTCCATCAGAATCGAGGCCAAACAGAATTACTTATATGATAGAGGCAAAGTGAACACAGTTACTCTATTAGCTGGTGAGGCCTACAGTGATCTTTGGTGTTGGCTAAGTCCTGAGATCAAAATAGATGGCTAGAGTCCAGAAATCCTACTTAGCATCTATTAAAACCATGTAAAAACCCTAGGTTTGCTGAGCAGAAGCATGGCTTTCAGCCTTGAGTCATATCATGGTCAGGTAGATGTCAGAGGACAAGTAAAATGAAAAGAGATCATTTCATGTTGGATTCAATGAGTCCCCAAATCTATACTATGATTAATTCCTTAGTTCCTGTGTGGATAATTTGATGAGATATATTCAGAAAGTGGCAGATTCCCTAGTCTTTCCCTGACACCACTGTTAAGACGACTATAGTAGCAACATCATAGTGGAGTCTGTAGAGGCTATCCCCCAATAAAATGCTAAGGCAGAAGCAATGCCACATCCCCGGGGGATTTTCAGAAATGAGAGCCACCATCAAGAACCTAGCCATGCAGTGATGATTTCAAAGGCATCTCCATTAACCTCCACTTTTTGGTCTGTGTAGAAGACAGGTAGGTAGATTTTAGGAATAAAAATTATAGTATTTATGAGTATATCATGAGTCCATTCAGTGACTATTTCATATGGTTCTCTTTAGTGGGACAAATCAGTACATACCTAGAAGCTGGCTTTCTCTGTAGCTATCGATATAACATTTTTGAGGTGGTGGTGGTGGTGGTGGTGGAGTCTCTATTCCAATAAACAGAACTTACCAGCAGAAATTTGCTTCCATTTGGTAGAGACAAATGTAAACCTTCACCTTTATCTTTGGCTATTTTCTAGCTCCATGCCATAATTTAGTACTCAGGAATTTTTATTACCTTATCATCCCTTAAGGTAAGGGATGATACCTTATCATCCCTTAAATCCCTAATTTTTATTACCTTATCATCCCTTATCACCAGATCTTTTTTTTATTATCCTATCATCTTTCAGGCTTTAGTGCTTATAGATTATAACAATCATGCTGCTAGGGCCACGTAGTAGTAAAATAAATGTTTTAGTAATACCTGCATTTGAAAGAGAATGAAGGATAGATCACACAAAATTCAAAGATCTGCTACTTACAATTTCTGGGGGTCCAGTGAACTGGAGTTTGTTGAGATATCTCCTCCAAAGTGAAAGCTTACTAGGGGCCTTCTTTATCCTATATTAATAAAGAAGAGATGCAATAGTTTTGGAACTTATTTGGATTTTGGATTAATATATAACACATGTGGATATGTGACTCTGACATGTTTACCAAATGAACTGCTTACAAAACTGTTTACAAATAGTGGGACCAGAGCAAAAGAAGGCATTCCAGCAGATCTAGGCTGTAGTACAAGAAGTTCTTCTCCTTGACTCTTATGAAGCAACAGATCCAATGGGGCTTGTGATATCTTTGGTAGACTGATGCGTTATATAGAGCACATACAAGTTCAAATAGGAGAACCCCAGCAAAAGTCACTAATGTTTTATTGCTACATCTTCTTCAGCTAATTGTTCTTATCTTGTTACTGGTCTAAGGTAGAACCTGCAGGCAGGTAACTGCCTGAGCTACTAAAATGAACTATTCCCATGTTGTTCTCTAAACATTAAGTTGGGCGCACTGAAGAGTTCTCCACAAACAAACAGAAGTGATAAATACAAAATCCAGATTTATCAGGTTTCAAAAGCACAGGAAAGTTACATAATCTTTGCTGTACTTGGTCTTATGGCTCTGCTTATGACCCCCTGGAATGGCCTTGTGGGGGTATTCCAACAGACCAGTGACTTAGGGGGAAGGGAAATTAGAGTCTGCTCTAAAGATGATAAACACATTGCTGGCCCCAGATGGCAGAGGACTAATTACTGTATAGCCCATCTGAAGGGCAGCACTGAAGGGACAGGAAAAGTCTTTTGGTGAGAGAGCAGTCAGACACAACCAATTCACACCAGGTCACAGTGAACACTGTTTTTTTTTTGACCAGTCAGGGATTTAGAAAGAAAAAGCAAGAGGGCTGGTGACAGATTGGCCTGGGGGAGAAATATAGATGGGCCTCTTGCTATGGGTCCAAAGTATGAGAACTCTTGCACCCGGGGTGAAAACACCAGAAGGACCCTTCTGTGGAGGAGCCTCTCAATGATCAGTCAGATAAGATTACCCTGTTGGTATCAATCACACCTTTCCTCACCCAATGCAGCGTTTGCTTTATTGGCTCCTTATGAAGTGGTTATAATAACAGATACTGAGGTCAAGCGTGGACTCGGTGATGTGAAATTGCCCTCACTGCAGCTGATCTGACCACCGCTGCCACTGGGAGTCCAACCTGTCAGAAAAGCAACAGAGCTTGAACCCTTCCAATGTCATCATCTTCTGGAGAGATTAACCTATCTTGGCAAATTGATTAACTGCTTTAAGGAGTATTCTAAAATGTCATCATGAAAAAGGATTTGGGAAAATATTAAGCTAAGTCAGAATTCAAAGCTGAGCTTTGACTTAATACAGATTCCGTAATTACATGAATTTCTTCCCTACTAGGTATAACTTTCCTTTTCTCTAAGTGATTCAAAAACATCAAGGTGTAGAAAGTACGGTTAATATTGGTATGAGACCAATTAGAAAAAAAAGATAATCTAAATTTAGAGATAATACATAATAACCTGTACTATCCAGAAGAAAAAAAGAGTATTTGAAATCATTTGGCTGTCTTTTCTTTCATTACACCCAGATTGCTTTTAATGTTGATTAATTTGACATTATCATTGAACAAAAAGTCCATTTATTGATGCTGTTATTTTTATTTCCCTTTCTATGGCAATAATTGTGGGCTTTATTTATTATTTATTTTAAAGATTTTATTTATTTATTTGACAGAGAGAGAGAGGGCACCCAAGTAGACAGAGAGGCAGGCAGATGGAGAGGGAGAAGCAGTCTCCCCAGGAGCAGGGATCCTGATGTGGGGCTCAATCCCAGGACCCTGAGATCATAACCTGAGCTGAAAGGCAGCCGCTTAACTGACTGAGCCACGCAGGTGCCCCAATAATTGTGTTTTTTAAAGAGTGATGCATAATTTCAAAGTGAATGTCTCTTATCACTGATAATGAAATTTGTTCTAGGAGATTTCCTTGCAAAATAGCACTTTTCTCATTTTAAGTTGGAGAAAAACTGCTAGCTTTCTGGCCATTAGAAACACTTGTTGAATCATTTTTCTATAGCTATACTTTTAGTTAATAAACAGCAAGAGCTCATGGAGATTAAATTTCAGAAGTAATTATTGCATAGTAGTTTAAAAATTGTTATTAATGTTTGTTAGCAATTTGGAAGTAAATTTATTTAAATTGAAGGAGATTTACACTAGGAACTTGTTAAAAACAATTTAATGAAAAAGGCATAACAACAAATTTAGGAAAAATTTTAATTTTAATATAAAAAGAGCTATGATGGTTTAAAATCCTTGTATCCCTGAACAATCTTCTTATCTTCCTTTTTCTTGCACTTACTCCACTAATAAAAAGGGAAGAATTAAGTTTCTTTTAATTGCATATAGAAAAACATTCTGAGGTATGTTTTAAAAAAGTGAAGCCAAAAAAAAAAAAAAAAAAAAAAAAAAAAAAAAAAAAAAAAAAAAAAAAAAAAAAAAAAGAAAAAAGAAAACCAAACCCAAAGCCAACCAAACTAACAAAAAAATAGTGAAGCCAGCCAATATTTGTAATTTGTTTACTAGATGAATATCCTCTATGGGGCTAACATTAAAATAATCATAATGTCTGCTGTTCAAATAATTCCTGAAGTAATTAAGTAAATGAGATTTAAATACATGTAGCTAAATAAAATGGTGGTGGTGGGGTAAATATAATGAAATGGTAAATGGCTATGTTTGTGAATTTTGTGTACTCTAATGTTTCATGGATATCTGAAATGCCAAAATCGAATTCCGTTTAAAAAATGAAAATGCAAAGGTATTCAAGAAGCCTAATCAATTCAGACGTATCTGTCCCTTAACACCTCAGTATGAATGCTCTCTCTAAAACTTTCCCCAAAGAGGAAGTGTAGATGGTAAGGAAGAGAAGTCACAGGGCAAACACAGCTAGCGGTAGCAAGTGAAAGTCAACGCAATCTTCTACCAATTCCATGTGGGTAAAGGCAGGAGAAGGGATGCTACTGGGAGAGAATGAAATGTAAAAGACTGTCTTCTGGTTCCAGCCATACTACCTCAATATTGTTCAGAGCCAGCTGATTACCACCAGTCTTTTTTCCCAAAATTGCCTTGTTGCACAAAACTGCCTTTTTAAAAAAAAATATTTTATTTATTTATTTGACACAGAGAAACACAGCAAGAGAGGGAACACAAGCAGGGGGAGTGAGCAAGGGAGAAGCAGGCTTCCCTCTGAGCAGGGATTCCGATGCAGGTCTTGATGCCCGGATTCCATGACCTGAGCCGAAGGCAGATGTTTAACAACTGAGCCACACAGGTGCCCCCCAAATTGCTTTTCTTATTTTAACAAAATGTAATGAGATAATCAGTTGAGTGATTTCAGTATTAAACTAATCAGTTACCTGCTTTGTGAAATGGAGGTCTTGGAGAATTGCCAGGAAGAAGAACAATTTTCATTTTATTGCCAGATTTTCTTTTTCATTTAGTCATCAATATATGGGGAGGGCTGCCAGTTTTTTCCAGTGGTCTAAATACCACATTTGGGTATAGTATCTTGAGGTTCTACTGTATATTCTGAATATAGTCTTAAATTCTATTTAAAGATTCAACTCAGTTTTCATTGGGAAAGCTAGGCATCTTGTTTTAAGTGCACTATCCTTGGATAGAATAGACAGAAAATTATATGTGAGCTCTGAATCTTCTTGACTAAAGATATTTGAAATATTCATTTTTGAAATATCATTGTTATCTGAAAATATAAAATGGCTACTAAGATGTTAAAGTACAAGGATTTCAATTATTAATTCAAAAATATAGCTCTTAGTCAAAGTCTGGAATGATTTATGTAACTATTTTAAAAAATTACACATGGGTTTTATTTAGTTAGTTCCTGGTTGTTATGAATTTGATTTTGCCCATGTTTGGTCAAGTTGATAAGTTTCTAAGAATTCTTCGACATTCCAGACTTATTGTTTGTTAGGGGTCTGCCAAGTCACTGAGCACATAAGGCTGTTCATGGCAAAATGTCTGCTTCAAAATTTAGCATCAGATTCTTAAATGGACCAGAAGGACCAGCTGGAGAACACAAGATACTTGGCAGATATTTCAACCAGAATTGTAAGTTATATGTGAAAACAAGTCTAAAAGCTTCACCGGGTATAGGATGATCAGCAATGAGGTCATTAACTGATACAGGTGTGATTTAAGTAAGGCCTGAGTGAAACCCTGTATCAGATATCTATGGCCACAAGAATGCATCATAAAAATAATAACTATTTTTTTAGCTTATGGACCTGTGGGTCAATGATTCAGTCTGCAAGGGCAGGCCCCTACTCTGGTGGACCTGCAGGACAGAGCGTTGAATTAAAGAGCAGAGTTCTTGAGCCTAAGGTCTACGGGGACTGTCCCTGTCATTTGGGATTTGCTTGATAACATCACCCTTTTTTATTTTCTAATTATCCATTTTGGAATGGAAATGTATGTCCTACAATTGCTCTACCACTGTGTTTTGGAAACATAGAACTTGTTTGATATCACAGGTTTACTGCTAAAGACTGATTTGCCCCAGGATAAATTGTATCTAAAGTCTTAAGGTTATCTGATTTAGATGATATTTAGATGGGAATTGAGACTTAGACTTTAGAGTTGATGCTGGAATGAGTTATGACTTTAGGGGCTATTCCAATGGAATGAATGGTTTATGCAGTCAAGAGGGGCATGAATTTTGGGGGTCCAAGGGCCAAATGCCATACATGAATATTTATGCCCTCCCAATTTATATGTTGGAACCTAACCCTTAGTGTTATAGTGTAAGGAGGGGGGGTGGCTTTTGGGAGGTAATTAAGTCATGAAGGTAGAATTGTTATGAGTGGAATTAGTACCCTTATAAAAGACATACCTCAGAGAGCTCTCTTCCCTCTTACACCATGTGAGGGCAAGCAAAAAGATGGCCATCTATGAATCAAGAAGCTGGCTCTCACTAGACACTGCATCTGCTGGTGTCTTGATCTTGGGTTCCCAGCCTCCAGAACCATGAAAAATGAATGTTTGCTGTTTATGAGCCACCCAGGTGTTTTGTTAAAGCAGTCCAAAATAAGAAAGAATAATAACATATTTATTAAGAATGTTAAAAATCAAGCATAATAAAAATATGTTGATCATTACAAATGGTTTTTTTAAAATGGAAAAAGAATAAAAAATTGAACTTTCAGGGAAAGTCACCAACCACAGTGATCAGAAATGCCTTATATTCTTCATTGTATTGGTAAAGATGACCAGTAGCAATCATGTCCAAAAAATTTTTTATTGGGATTGTAACGGCAGTATATTTGAAAGATTAATTTTTCAAAAAATGTTTATTGTACTTTGTACAATATTGTAACTTTTATGTACTAAGCAGTACTAGGCATGGAGTTTATGAAGTTCAATGAGGTGATAGGGAAGGGACCTGTCGTTGATACGAATTAATGAAGTGTTGGATATTTCCAGGGAATATGATGTTTTCCCCTCCTTTTCACTTCTACTAACACATAATTTCTACATACTTGCACAAAGCCTCCCTCATTATGGTGTTTTCGAGGGCAGAAGGTATTTCTGACCAGTGTGGTGATCATAAAGCACTACCTGAAACAAATATAATTATATATACCAGAAGATATTTTTCCCTTCAAGTCCACATATATTTCTTTCCATTTCAAGTAAAGAAGCCTATAGATCAAAGAAAGCAACCCGGAAGTGAATCCATCAACCAGTTATTTATTTATCTGACCTTGCTAGTTGCTACTCCTCTTACTGACTCATAGATATTCCTACTAGATTTATGTAAAGGATCAAGAATCTATCTATGTGGATGGCTTACTTTAGCCATGCAATTTTTCAGTTATTCTTTATCTCCTATTATTTTATGCTGATTTTATATCAGTTGATGAAGTTATTTGGTGAATTCTAACATTGCAGTCCTCTTTGAATACAGAAAGCTGTTGTCTTTAGTAGATATTTCATTTCTAATATACTATGTAAACAATCTACTTTTTTTTGGCCTTTAAACAGTGCTATTACAAATAGCACTTATATTTCTGATGCTTTTCCCCAAATAAATCTTTGAAAATAAATCAGTGTGCTATTTCCCAAGCTTACATCATACAACCCTGACATTTGAATCATTGCAAATATGTGTCTTGGAAATATTTCCAGTGTCTTTTAGTCAAAGTTTCATAACCTAATCCTTACCTGGGCAATTGTTAACTTATTTGCATTTTTTTCCTGTTTATAATTCAACCAAAAAAATACTTTAAGATTCTCTGGTCTGCTCTCTTATATCAAACGAGAGAAAAAAGTAAACATTCTTGAACACATAAAGATGCAGGGATGTAAATAGGCTACAGAATACTTTGATTATTGTGTGTCTGAGGATCTTTCTTTTCCTCTTTGGGATCTCTTGGGAAATTGGTGAACACCAGATAGCACCAAACAGAGTTTTTCCTTCCCCTTTTTCATACTACATTTTTCCTCTTTTCCCTTTTAAGCATTAAATTTTCTACCTAGGAGCTTCTATCTTTTTTAATACTTCAAGTTTTTATCTAAATTTTAGCTAGTTAACATGTAGTGTAATATTAGTTTTGGGAGTAGAATTTAGCGATTCATCATTTACTTATAACACCCAGTGCTCCTCCCAACAAGTGCCCTCCTTATTACCCATTGCCCATTTTGCCCATTCCTCACCCACCTCTTTTCCAGCAGTTTGTTCTCTATTGGTAAGAGTCCCTTATGGTTTGCCTCCTTCTCTGTTTTTTGCCCTTTCCCCTATGTTCATCTTTTCTGTTACTTAAATTCCACATACGAGTGAAATCAAATGTTTTTTGTCTTTCTCTGACTGACTTATTTTGCTTAGCATAATACACTCTAGCTCCATGCATGTCATTGCAAATAGCATGATTTCATTCTCTTTTTTGATGGCTGAGTAACACACACACACATATATATATATATATATACCACCTCTTCTTTGTCCATTCATCAGCTGATGGACATCTGGGCTCTTTCCATAACTTGGCTATTGTTGATAATGCTGCTATAAACATCAGGATGCATGTACCCCTTCAAATCAGTATTTTTGTATCCTTTGGGTAAATAACTAGCAGTGCAATGGCTCGGCCTCAGGTAGTTCTATTTTTAACTTTTTAAGGAGACTCCATAAGAAAACAGGAAAACCTCCTGTTTTCCAGAGTGGCTGTACCAGTTTGCATTTCCACCATCAGTGTAAGAGGGTTCCCCAGAAGCTTCTAATTCTCCTTTTCATCGCATCTATAACTAGTATAATTTGGGAACCCTGGTTTTTGCTATTTTGATTCTATTCCATATTTTGCTCCCCTTACCTTTCTTCATCAAGATCTTTAGTGCTAGCATTTTATTCTGCTTTGCCTTCTAATGTCCAATCGTTTTCCATTGTCCTTGCATTTTCCTGTCCATTTTCTTCCTTGGTATTTCTCTATAGAACCATCATAACATGCATTTGAAATACAAAGCAGCTATTATTCACATATTAGGTATTGCATATAAAAAGGACTTAAGGACAATAATGTGGGTGGTGCCACAGTCCATGCTAGGTCTGGATTGCAGTTTACAGTTCAAGTCCAACTCTCAGTCTGCTGCTGTCCCATCTAGCCCGTAGTTTCCCTTTCTATGAAAGAGTGAACCATGACATTTTGACTCCCAATTTTAGTTTATTTTACCTTTACATATATTCGTAATAGTAACCTCCAACCACATATTTAGTAAAATGTTAAAAAAATTTTTTAGGGCTTCCCATTTTAAATAGTATTTTACTATATGACGCTTCTCCAAAGAGAGCAAAAGAAGCCAAAGTATACTGGGTCAGGCCTGCTTGATTCAGCAAATTTCTGCAAATTAGACAGATGATGTGCATAACCTCAGAGTATCCTTCTTAAGAACTGGTGTATCACAACAGATTACTAGTCTTCAGACATAAGTCTTCCTAGGAATCAAATTTCTTATGACTCGTTGGATTTTATTCTTTCAGTAATCAAGAATGTTCTCTTTTTTTGTCCCCCAGAATCATCTGGTGCTAAAGAAATCTTGAAAGGTTCTTGTTGGATTTTGATGGAATTAGAAGCTCACTGATTTGTTCATAAAGCCTCAGACAAGTTTAAAAATAGTACACACTTGGTTAGTTAAGTTGTACCAAGGGAAAGGCATATGGCTGTATTAGTTAGTAGGTTTTATGATACAAAAGTTTTCATTTAACAAGAGGTTATAAGCTCTATACATGCAGATACATCCTGAACTGGGCACCTTTTGAGCATTATGTTTCCCCTCTTGGAGAATATAATGTCACATGAAACCATGGGAACAAAATAGAATTGACTTATTTTAGGCAGCTAATACCTTAATATATTCCTGATGTTCATTCGATTTCCAGAAAGTCTTTATGCTGTCTGGATAGAATATGATTACCGATCACCTGTATTTTGGGGGGCTTTACTCCCTTATTTTAACCAAAAAATGTGATTCTCCCTTTTCTCTTGAGACATTATAAGAAAGATACTACTGCAAGTATAAGGGAGGATGATTTTCAAACTAATTTTGCTCTTTATTTGACTATAATCAAAATGACAGATGATTTATTTGAGGTAGTGGAGTTTGTAGCCATTGGAAAAAAAAAAAACTGTCCTGCATTACTGCAAGCAATCCAGATGGCTGGCTTTTCCTTGTCCTACTGCACCTTTAGCAGTAGGTCCTTTACTGGTCCTTTTCTCCTTTTCTAAGGCATTCCGGGTCCACCATACCTAATTTGTTTCAAGTACTAAAATTAAATGTATTTAAAAATCTAGCTAAGGTTCTAAAATTGTGTGTGCATGTCTGTGTATTGTTATGCATGCATGCGTGCGTGTGTGTGTGTGTGTGTGTGTGTGTAAATCACTCATTGACTAATTTTTCTGTGGTCTTGGCACAGATCTTCTAAGTAACAAAATCATACATTCTAGGCAATTCTATGGTTCCATGTGTCTGGCATAGTTGAAAAACTGTTGGCTTTTGAAGAGGACAGACCTGGATTTAAATCCCATCTCAAGCATTTACAAATTAAATATCTTTAGGTACATGATGGTCACTTTTCTGTGTCAACTTCAGTGGGTTATAAGGCACCCATATATTTGATCAAATACTATTCTGAATGTTTCCGTGAGAGTATTTTTGAATGAGTTTGACATTTAAATCAATAGACTGAGGAAAGCAGATTGCCATCTCTAATATGGGTGGGCCTCATCAAATCAGCAGAAGGCCTGAATAACTAAAAAGCTGAATAAGAAGGAATTCCTCCTGCTTGGCTGTCTCAGGGCTGGAACATTTTTTTTTTTTTTTTTTTCTGTCTTCAGTCTTGACCTGAAACGTTGGCTTTTCTTGGGTCTCCACCCACAGGCCTTCGGACCAGAATTAGGTCAATTGCTATTGACTGTCTTGGGTCTCCAAGTGGCTGACTTCAGATCTTGGAACTTTTCAACTTCCATAATTGTGTGAGGTAATTCTTTATAATAAGCCTCTTTACATACATATTTTTTTAATGTAGGATATATATATCTATATATACATGCATACTATTGGGTCTATTTCTCCAGAGAACCCTGACTTATGTGGCAGATTACCCAATCTTTTGCAACCTTGATTTTGTTACATATGAAAGAAGGATAATATTACCCATTTTATGAGATTTTTGTAAGGTTAATGAGACCAGGATGGCAAAGCACCTTGCACAAAATAGGTATTTATTAAATAGTAACTATGTTATTATAATGATTACTTTTTACAACACAGAATCTTTCTTAAGATGCTAATCTTGAAGGAAACTGTTCTGGCTAGAGCAATTTTTTTTTTCCTTCTTTCACTTTTCCTTCCAACTGCAGGGAGATAAAGCTTCCTGCAGTTAACTTCCTTTTGAATTCTGGCAGAGTACTGTTTCTATTCTGCTGTCATTCCTTTCAAAATTCCCAGCCAAAAAAAAAAAAAGAAAAAAGAAAGAAAAAATTCCTGACCCAAATTTTTTCTTACAGAATTCTTTAACTAGCAAAGCAGCTAATGATCCATTGGTAATCATTCTTCATTTCCATTTTTTATCTCCCCATGCTCCAACTTGTTTGACTTAGTATTAAGTACTAAGGCACCTGGACTTAACCTGTATGTAACAGAAATTCCTTGGGTCTGGACAGCAGAAGAAGTTGCCATCGAAATTTGGGCCTTTCTGGTTTGAAGTGAGGATCTAGGAATGTGGTTGGAAGATGTAAGTGAGGTAAGAGATTTGGGGTCAGATGTGTCATGTCCAATATTCAACGTAGAGGGCTATGCTCTATAAGCCCCTCTGAGGTATGTTCTTTTTCTCCTTAAGTTTTACTTCCCTCTCTCCTGGATCACCCCTTCCTCAACCCTCTAGCTAAACACACACACACACACACACACACACACACACACACACACACTATTTTCTGTTCTTCCGCCTTTCTCTGGCTTGACTTGGTATATGTGTGTGTAGTAATACTCTACAAGGGAAAGTACTCAGCCTCTCTGCTTGTGTTTCCTCAACTGTAAAATGGTGTGAATGATACCTACTTCTGGCATTGTAGGAAGTTAAATAATACAATGTATACAGAGTGTCTTGTATTCTGACTAGAACACAGGAGGTAAACCATGAATTATAATTATTGCCATTATGTGATTCAGATAGACTAGGCTATGAGTACCAAAGTGAGGAGACAGAGGGGAGATTCAGCCGGAGAGATGCAGGGCAATGCAAACTTGTCAAATTAAGGTGGGCAAAATCTACAGTTGAAGTAGAGGGTACTTTCATACATTAAAAAAAATGTGTTTTGCTATGTCTATGTCTATATATCAGTTTAAAGAATAAATCAAAGTTAGAGATTGGGCTCTATGGCCAAATAGAGGCAGTAGGCAAGAAGTACTAAGATGGTTTGTAGGAATCCAGAATGGCTAAGAGGAAGCAATGAGAACCATAGTCCAGCTATGGCAAGACTGGGTTAACTTGTGGGCAAAGCCCTGAAAGATAACTGGCTGGCAAGCTTGCAAACTATCACAGCCAGGTGTGAGAAGATATCTCATTGTGGTTTTCATTTGGATTTCCCTGACGATTATCGATATTTTATGTACCTGTTAGCATTTGTATGTCTTCCTTGGAAAAATGTCAGTTCCTTTGCCCATTTTTAATAGGATTATTTATTGTTATTATTATTTTTTATTTTGCTTTTGGGTTGTATGATTTCCTTATATATTTTTGATATTAGCTCCCTATCAGATATATGCTTGTACTTATTTTCTCCCATTCCATAGGTTCCTTTTTCATTTGCGGATTGTTTCTTCTGCTGCGAAGAGGCTTTTAGTTTGGTGTAATCCTATTTGTTGACTTTTTTTTTACTTGTCCTTTGATATCATATATACATTAAGAATATTGCAAAGACCATGCCAAGGAGCATATTCCCTATGGTTTCTTTAAGGAGTTTTTTGGTTTCAGGTCTTATGCTTAAATCTTGAATCGATTTTGAGTTAATTTTGTGAGTGGTGTGAGATAGAGATCTAATTTCACTTTTAGGTGTGTGTTGATCTATTTTTTCCGACATCATTTATTGGAAAGACCATCCTTTCCCCACCGGGTATTCTTGGATCCCTTGTGAAACACCAGCTTTTGACATGCAGTGTTTATTTCTGGACTCTTCATTCTTTTCCTTTGGTCTCTGTGTTTCCGTTTTGATGCCAGTTCTTACTGTTTTGATTACTATGGTTTTGAAATTAGGAAGTGTGATGTTTCCAGCTTTGTTCTTCTTTCTCAGAATTGTGGGGGCATGTTAGTCAAAGGGTACAAACCTGCAGTTAGAAGATGAATAAATTCTGGATTGTGATTATAGTTAACAACACTATATTGCATACTTCAAAGTTGCTAAGAGACTAGATTCTAAATGTTCTCACCACAGAAAATAAATGAAAATTATATGAAATGATGGTGTTAGCAATGTTGCAGTGATAATTATATATATATATATATATATTGCACTATATGTGTTTGAAATCAACATTATATACCTCAAGCTATTCAATGCTCTATGCCAATTATATCTCAATAAAAAGAAAAACGGTCACAGCGGGAGTACGAAGGACCATGTGTACGCAGGCATTGACTACTTGTCCCCCTTCTTCGGTGGCAGCACCTACTTACTGAGGGTGGAGATGTTTGACTGTGATGTGTGGGGACCAACCAGTTTTTCTGGAACACACAGCTAGCCAGAGAATTAGAATTTGATTCCAGCACTTTCAAACACCAGCTGCTCTGCAGAGCAAGCTTTCCCCACATCCTACATTCCCATATAGCACATACTTTCTGAGGAATCTTCAGAAAAGAGGAGATACTTGAACTAACTTTTGAATGGCATTCTCAGCAAAGGGCTCTCAATAGAAGAGCACAACATGTTTGTTAGAGTTAGAGCATAAGTGGGCATGATCATGGAAAAGGAGCTTTGAAAAGAGTGCAACTTAAAGCTAATAAATAGAAGCGTTATGCTGGAGTCCTGTAGTTATCAAGGAGATCATTAGAATATGTGAAGCATGAGGAAGTTTGTGTTTGAATGAGTAGCAAATGAATTGGAAGGAAATTAAGCTGGAAACTAGTAAATCAGTTAGGAAATATTTCAATAAATGGTAAGAAATGGTAACAAATCCAATTTAGGAAATGCTTGTGATGAAGAATTGGAACAGGGGATAGCTTTGACAGATATTAAGGACGTTCAGTGTAGGGCAAGAGAGTTGAGAGGAAAGGGTCATTAAATGAGATAATTAACACAGGAGAAATAGCTTCTGCTACCAAAGGTTCTCCAGTTGACTCAAGACACTGCTGTATCAGGAGAGTTTTGACAGATGATATACACTTTGAACTTAGCCGACTGCATAGATTTTTAGAAGAAATTCAGTTCTTGGCCTTCCTAATTTGTGAAGTAGAGACATACCATCAGATTGTATTGAATAGGGGTGTATCTACCTTTGTAATCCTCTTGAATTTGAATTATACAGTGTCTGAGTCCCTGCCAGATACAGAGAGCATTGAATTCTAAAGCTATATTTGGTTCAAATTCATTGTTTTACAATGGGTTATTATCCCCCTAATATTGAAGATGAGAGCTTCATTTAAAAATATTATGCTAATAAAATACACAGACCATTCCAGCATATTGTGGTATGCCTATAGTACCTGTTCAGTTTATGTGTTCTATACGAATTCTTTAAGAAAACAGTTCCATCTGCCATGATACACCCAGAAAAGCTAATTATTTTTGTAGGTGTTGAAATGAATATATATTTAGCTTTATCTTTGTATGTGTTTCTGATTAAATGTTATTGAGCATTAAGAAATAAAACCCTTTATGACCCTTCTTATAAAATATAATGTAGCATGATATCAAACTTAATACCCTAATTGCAAACTAACAAGAGATGCTTTTACAATTACTTCAATGTTTGCAAGGTTATGACTCATGAACAAATTACTTTCATGGTTGGGTTGTGTTTATACAAGACAAGGTGTGAATTTTAAAAATGGATCAACAAGATGGGACAGATTTAGGTGTGGACGTATTTACGTAACATGTTTAAATATGGGAGAAGAGAAGCAGAAAAACAAATCCTTCTTTTGGCATGTTCAATACTTAAAGAAGAATTTGTGGACTGTTGTATTAATAAACATTTATGAAGATTGAATGAAAATTGGCATCAAGAAGGATCCTGGGAAAAAAAATCCTTTAGAGTAAATTGAAGGCTAGAGACACCTTAAAACCTTAAGATAATATGGAATAATGCCACTTGCAAATCCTTCATTTGCAACAAATGGAATGCAAAGTCATTCCAAATGGCAGGCCACTCAACAGTAGCAAATGAAATTAAACCAGTAATGGTAGTATGAATCTGTTAAAAAAAAAAAGAAAGAAAAGAAATAGACATCTAAGAAAATGGAATATTGTTCTTTTACATCTAGTAATACACCTCATTCACAGGTAATGCTCTAGCTCATTCTGCTAATTGTCAGTCATGCTTTTCATTTTATGATGATTCCTCTTTTGCAAAAGTGACTTGCTATTGTTGTGCATTTTACCCACACTTGACTTCTGTATCCCTCAGGTAGACTGTAAGAGTTGATATGATGTCTAATGCACTTAATACAATAGGCTCTCTAAAGGGTTGACAAAGTCTTAAATAACTCTTTCCAGAACACTTAACAAGGGTCAAAAACCTGAGTCTTCTCTATGGTTCTGAAAGCATACCGAGCGTCTTTTAATCAACTCTGCCCACGGGTAAGGCCAGTCTGCTCAAATGCAATCTTTGAGCAAGTTCAGAATTGTGCAGTGACTAGAATGCAATGCATTACCATTTATATTACAGCTAAATTGGTCTTATTAAGAGATTAACTGTAGGACAAAAGATAACTCCTAGAAGCTTAAGAATTCTCTTTTAAAATGTATCTCTAAGGAGGAACCTAGAAAAAAAATTATCATCCACTAATAAGATATTTAAGTGGGGGGTTATATAAAAAGGAACCAAGACATATTATATGGATTTGTATCTTAGTAAACATTTCTAACTCTGTGTGTATGCATTTCTCATGCAGTATATATTACTATTATGCCATTATTATTATGCCTACATTTTATTCTAATATTTTACATGGGCAAAATCAACTAGATGCCTACATCATATCACCCCCCCCCTTTTTCTTTCTAAGTTTTATCTACTTATTTGAGAGAGAGAGAGTACATAAGGGGGGGAGGGGAGAGAATCATTCAAGCAGACTCCCAACTGAGTGCAGAGCCCACTGAGAGGCTTGATCTCATGACCTGAGCCCAAACCAAGAATCAGATGCTCAACCAAGTGCCCAGGTGCCCGACATCATATTTCATTTTCTTGAGATTTTCTGTTACTAGTAATTAGTGGATGATATCAAATTGTCACTGGTTCAAATCTTGATCCAGAATTTCTGGCATTCCAACTCTATTAGTAGGTAATCAGTGTCATCTTTTAGGGAGCTTTTAAAGAAAACAACTTCCTCCCCAGAAATACTTAGGAAAGGATTGTGATACAAATACTCCTCCTCTGGGTTCCCTGTCATTCTTGTGGGGTTCCCAGAAACAATGATTCTTCCTGCCTCCTTTGACTTAGAACTTCTTTTCTTAGCATTTGCAGAAACTCAAGCTTTCCCCAAGGACTAATTCCACAGAAAAGTTTCTAGGAATCCTTGGAGAATGTCAGTAGAGTTTAAATTTTCTTGATGACTGCAGAATATTATCCAAATGATCTCTCAAATCATCTTCACAGATACTGCTTTGCAAAGCTATGCAAATCAGTACTGTCCAAACTCTGTACCCATACTTAGTAAAAATTCTGATAGATTTTTCATATGTCCCTGACCAAAATTTGTGACACATTAGGAATATCACCTTCTTTCTTTCCTGTTTCCACATACTCAATCCTATTCATTCCACCTACAGAGTCTCTTGAATCTCTGCATCCCAATCATCTTCACCGTAGCTGTCACCTCTCATGTGGATATTGTGATATCCTTCTCTTTTTTTTTTTTTTTAAGATTTTATTTATTTATTTGACAGAGATAAACATAGTGAGGGAGGGAACACAAGCAGTAGGAGTGAGAGAAGGAGAAGCAGCCTTCCCGCCAAGCAGGCAGCCCAATGTGGGGCTCAATCCCAAGTCTCTGGGATCATGACCTGAGCCCAGTTGGCTTAACCAACTGAGCCACCCAGGCTCCCCTAAAAACTAGTTAATACTTTATAAATGCTTAAGAGTGCTTTCCACTGCCCTAATTCTTTGTCTTCTTCAAAATCTCTGGAGATTTAGAGTTGTTCCATTTCATTGTTTTCTTGGTTTAATTTTAACTTCTGAAGTTAAAAATTAGTTATAGGTCTAAAATCCTGTTATTGTCTTATATATGGCTAAAGTGTTACCCATTTATTAATGGTGTTGTTTTTATAATGTCTTTTTGGGTTTGAAATATATACATACATATATGTTATATACATATATTCATATATATACATATATATGATCTTTAAAAGCATGTCATATAGTCTGTAATGATGTCTATAAGTGATGAAAGAAAACCACAGGAATCACTTCCGCTCTTGCACCTGGTTTAAGTCATACTCACTACCTGTACATTGATTATACTGATAGCAAGGTATATTTGTACCTGCACTCAAGACTGGATTTTTATAAACAGATACTGCTAATTAGATTACTCCCATGTTTCTTTTTGAACTATATAAGAGAGACTCAGGAATGTCTTTTTTCTCTTTTCTTCACTTCATCTTTCAAAGGTTTCAAATGAACAAAGGTTAATAATCACAGTGATTTATTTATATATTAGCACATGTGTACTGATTCAGAATGAAATAAAGATGACTATGCCTTGTGATTTTTAATTCTGGATTTCATTTTATTTTCAGCCTTCCAACATATGGATGTTGAAATCTGTGCTTGGGTATAGATTTAGTACTTTTTTTTTTGAAAAAAATATGATCTTTGGGCTAAGTCTGACAATGATTTATTTCTCTGGCTTAAACCTAGGAAGTTTCCTCTGGCTATTTATTTTAGTTTTTAATTTAATTACTCAACTCATACATAAATATGTTCTCATTGCAAAAGATGTAAACAACACAGATAAAGCAAAAGTCCTTTTTGGTAGCCCTATCTACCTCCTACCATTTGCTTTCCAAACACTGACCATGATTAGATGTTTGACATTTGCTTTGGCTAAACTTTAAAACACATTTCATACATATGTGTACATTCAAAACAAAATAAATTGACAATTTTTAAACATGAACAGTATTGTATGTATTGACATGTAATGTTCTCTTTATAGTATCTATTGGAGGTCATTAAATGTCTTCGCATACTATAAAATACTGCTTAGTTTAATTCAATTTTTGATGGATATTTAGACTGCTTTGCATTTTGTCTTAGTATAAACTTATTATACAGGAAAATGTATTCATGTTCTTTGCCTTTAATGAAGACTATTACTGGATAGAAGGAAATCTGTTTCTTTTGATATTATTACAAACAAATGCCATTTATATTTTCTCAATTTATGTTTTTACCAGAGATTATAAGAATATCTGTCTTTATACCTATTCATTGATATTGATATTATCACCAAAAATTTTTCTTCCAGTGTAATGAGTGAAAAATGATATGTATTTTATTTTCATTTTCAGTATTCCAGTTAACATTCTCTTACAAGTATATTGGCATTTTTATTTCCTCTTCTATGTATTTCCATTCAGGATTTTTTTTTGTTGGGTTTGGTTAATTCCTTTTTTTATATTGAATTATAGGAATTATTGAGATACTTTGGCTATTATATATATTTCAAATATTTTTCTTTCAATTTTCCTTTTAAAAAAGTTTCTTATTTTTTTATGCAGAAGTTTTATAATGTGGTAACATGTATCAATTTCTTCCTTGTGTCTCTGTGTTTTGTGTTGTCATTATACATCTCTTTCCAAAGGTACAATAATATCAATCTATATAATCTTTTTCAGCTTTAATTTTATTTTTTACATTTGTTTTCTATAACTTATCTGGGATATATTTTCACATCTAATATGAAATAGTACCCTAGTATAATTTTTTTTTTTAAACTAGATACATCTCTAATTCTTTCAACAGACTGTGGGATAGTAAATACAAAGGATTAGTATGACATCATCAGTTATTTTATTGTAGTTTAAGCATGATTTTAAAAATCAACTTATAGGACCTCCTGGGGGGCTCAGTTAGTTAAATGATCAATTCTTGATTTTGGTTCAGGTCATATTCTCAGGGTTGTGAGATCAAGCCCTGTGTGGGGCTCTGCACTCAGCAGGAGTCTGCTTGGGAGTCTCTCCCTCTCCTCCTGCTCCTCCTCCTGTACTCTTTCACCTCTCAAATAATACATAAATCTTTAAAAAATATTATCAACTTATATTGCATGTAAACTTAAAACTTTCCAGACTTTGTCAAATTGATTTAGGTATCTTTCAACAGTATGTATTTGAATGACCCAAAATGCTTATTTATTACCCATAGAAATTTACTTTGAAATGAAATAAAAAGAAAGAAAATTTTTATCTTAAAGATTTTTAATAGTCTAAGATCTATCCTAGGAACAAAAATTGGCACTGTGTGTCAGAACAATTCACCAACTCTTGAGGCTTTTAAAAGGCCTGGCAGCTGAAGAATAGGCATGCTAGAGGTGATCCCCAGGGAGAAAATGATATGGAAGAAAGTCACTAATGATTTAAGAGAGAAGTAGTGATGATAGTTTGTAAAAGGGATAAGGGCTGGATATATGTTACAACGGAAAGATTGCATGCTAGTGCAGTACAGATGGATTTGTCATGATTAACCACAATTGTTAATGGGAAAGCTTCTATTTTACTTCTCTGCCTTACTGAATCTTTCTCCCTTCAGTTAAAAAAGCAGTTGCTATTGGGGCACTTGGTTGGCTCAGTCAGTTAAATGTCTGCCTTCTGCTCAGGTCAAGACCTCAGGGTTCTGGGATTGAGCCCCATATTGGGCTCCTTGCTCATTGAAGAGTCTGCTTTTCCCTATCCCTCTCCTTCTGCCCACCCCCATCTCACTCTCAAGTAAATAAATAAAATCTATTTAAAAAAGCAGTTGCTATTAATATGCATATTGAGAGATATTATAGGAACAGGAGTGAGAAATAAGCTGAAGCATAAGATAGTGATTTGAGATAGAAGTTCTATGCACAAAAAGCATGGAAGGTAGGATACAGTCCTTTTACTGTGTGAACAGAAACTGGGACAGAGTTATTAGTCTGTTAATCTTGTTTTATATTTAAGACTCTAAAGGTGGAGTGATTTGCTTTCAGGTCATACCACTAGTGGTGAAGCTGGATATATGGATTTCCCTTTTCATTTCCCTTTCTACATGTGTCCCCAATAAAATAAGAATTTGATCCGTGTTGCTCATAACAGATATTAGGAGCTGTCCACATCTCAGTTAAGGACACTACAAATAAATAAATTGCTTGGGCCCAAAATGTAAGAGTCATTCTTGATTTTTTTTTTTTAAAGTTGTATTTATTTATTTGAGAGAGAGGTGGGGAGGCGCAAATGGAGAGGGAAAGAGAAACCCAAGCAGACTCTGCACTGAGTACGGAGCCCGTCCTGGGTCTCAGTCTCACAACCCTGAGATCAGACCTGAGCCAAAACCAAGAATCAATGGCTCAACTGACTGTGCCAACCAGGCACCCCGATTTCTCCTTTCTAAAAAAAATTATCCACATCTAATTCTTTGGTGAATCCAGGCAATTGTACATACAATTTACATTCAAGAATGTATATTGGAGTCCCCTTCCCTCACACCATTTACCCTGTCAAAGCCACCATCATCTCCTATTTGGACTACTGCAAGAGCCTGGCCATTCTTTTTACTGTTCTTCTTGCTCCTTCTATTCCATTTGCAACCTAACTACCTGGTGAGATATATCTTACCTATCTCTCTCTATTTCTCTATATTTATAATAAATCATACATCAGATCACTTTCTTGCTTCCCATTTCCTTTCGTGTACGATGCATGTACCTCCCCCCGGACGTAGATGGTTGTTCATGATATGGTCTTTGCTTGCTTCTCCTACTCATCTCAGGAAAATAAAAAAGTAAACAAGAGACCACTTCTTTACTATAGTTCAGACAC
Organism: Spilogale gracilis; assembly: GCA_004023965.1. Taxonomy (NCBI): domain Eukaryota; kingdom Metazoa; phylum Chordata; class Mammalia; order Carnivora; family Mephitidae; genus Spilogale; species Spilogale gracilis. Next base: position 64,961 of record PITA01010487.1, read on the forward strand.
ACTGGATTCGTCTACCTTTTAAAATATGCCCTGCATGTTCCTCCCATAGGGTGCATTCACAGTCCCTTTCTCTACCTGGAATAGTCTACACCAGAACTTAAATGCCTGGTATCTTTTCATCATTCAGATTTCAGCTCCAATATAATTTCTTCAGATAAGCTTTTCTTCAGAGGTTATTGTGATCACTTAGTTTCTGCCATGTACTCTTTAGCTAATTATCTCTGTTGAATATGAGCACATGTACTATTACTCATGTACTAAGTAAGTAGCACTTACTACTACTCAGAATTTCATATTAAAAAAATAAACAAACAAAAAAACCCCCTCACTCTGATTATCTTCTCTCTCTACCAGAATATAAGCTCCAGGAGAACAGGGTCTTTGTCTGGCTTATTTATTCATTTAAATTTCCGATACCTAGAATAGCACCTACCACATAATAACTAATTATTGGGCCCTGAAGACTGGAAAGCTAAGAAAGGCCAGTTCACACCATTTTATCTCAACGTGTTTAAAGTCCAGTAGAGGGCGCCTGGATGGCTCAGTGGGTTAAAGCCTCTGTCTTCTGCTCAGGTCATGTTCTCAGGGTCCTGGGATGGAGGCTCACGTTAGGCTCTCTGCTCAGCAGGGAACCTGCTTCCTTCTCTCTCTCTGCCTGCCTCTCTGCCTACTTGAGATCTCTTTCTCTGTCAAATAATAAATAAAATCTTTAAAAAAAAAAGTCCAGTGGAATTGAATATGAGTTCTACAAATAGTTGTACATAATGAGTAAGTTACTTAACTTTAAGTTTTCTCATTTGACAATAGTAGTGATGATAGTAATAGTGATGATAATAATAAAACGTGCTTCATCAAGTTATTATCAGCATATTAACTGGAATAATGCAAACAAGGTGACTGGCCCTTGCACTGGTCCATGAACTGTCTTCAGCTCCTCTTGGCTATGGTCTGGAAACTCCTGGAAAACACTGACTTAGACAATCACCCACAAAGAGAGCCTTTGTGGAAGTCCAGGTTCTCAGTAGTGAAGTTCCAACACACCATTAGAACAAAAAGAAAATATGAGTTTGGATTTATTGCAGAGGGTAAAACTAACAGCTTTACTTTACTTGCATCACCTGCCCTCAAGCCAGCACAGCTTATGGCCAAGGGAAATCTGCTTAGCTCTAATAAACAAAATAAATCAGAAATGAAAGAGAAGATATTGCAATTGATACCACAGAAATTCAAAGCATCTTAAGAGAATACTATGAACAATTATATACCAACAATTAGGATAACCCAGAAAGAGTGGAGGTAAATACTAGGAACATACAACTTACCAAGACTGAATCATGAAGAAATAGAAGATCTGAACAGTTCACAATTATTAGTAAGGAGATTGAATTAGTAATCTAAAATCTCCAAATAAAGAAAAACCCAAGACCAGATGGCTTCCCTGGTGAATTTTACCAAATATTTAAAGAAGAATTAATGCCAGCTCTTTTCAAAACCTTCCAAAAAATGTAAAAGGATAGAAAACTTCCAAACACAGTTTATTAGACCAGAATTATTCCAATACCAAGGCCAGATAAGGACACTATAAGAAAACTACAGACCAATGTCTCTGATGAACATAAAAACAAAAATTCTCAACAAAATATTAACAGACAGTATTTAACAATACATTAAAAGGATCATAAACCATTATCAAGTGGGATTTATCCCTGCGAAGCAAGGATGGTTTAACAAATATAAGCCAATAAATGTGATACATAACATTAATATAATAAAATGTAAACATTCTATGACCATCTCAATACATGCAGAAAAAACATTTGACAAAATATAGCATCTTTTCATGGCAAAAACTTAACAAATTGGGTACAGAAGGAACCTCAACATAATAAAAACCATGTATAATATACCCACCACTAACATTATACTCCATAGTGAAACTTGGGGAAGTCTTTTCCTCTAAGAACAGGAAGAGACAAAGATGTTTGCTCTTACCTTTACTATTCAACATGGAATGCTTAATTAGAGAAGTCAGACAAGAATAAGAAATAAAAGACATCTAAATTTGAAAGGAAGAAGTAAAACTCATTTGATTGCAGATGATATGATCTCATATATAGAAAAACCCAAGACCCCACCAAAAAGATATTAGACAAATTCAGTAAAGTTTCAGGATACAAAATCGACATGTAGAATCAGTTGCATTTTTATACACTAACTTCAGAATCTCTCAAAAGAAATAAAACAATCCCATTCGTAATAGCATCAAAAACAATAAAATACTTAGGAATAAATTTAACCAAGGAGGTGAAATATCTGAAATGATATATCACTTCACACCCGTTATATCATCAAAAAAGGAGACAACAAGTATAGTAAGGATGTGGAGAAAAGGAATCCTTTTGCACTGTTGGTGGAAATGTAAATTGATAAAGCCGCTATAGAAAATACTAGGGAGGTTTTTCAAAAAATTAAAAACACAGCTACCATGATCCAACAATTCTGCTTCTGCTTATGTATCCAAAGAAAATGAAATCAGAATCTTTTTAAAATTTTTATTTATTAAAAAAATTTTTTTTAGAATCTTTTTTAAAAAAAGATTTTATCTATTTATTTGAGAGAGAGCTACAGCAGAGGGGAGAGGGAGATGCAGACTCCCCTCTAGGCAGGGAACCCGATGTGGGGATCAATTCCAGGACCCTGAGATCATGACTTGAGCTGAAGGCAGTTGTTTAACTGACTGAGCCACCCAGGTGCCCTAAAATCAGAATCTTGAAGAGATATCTGCCCTCCCATATTCACTGTAGTATTATTCACAATAGCCAAGATATGAAAATAATATAAGTATTCATCTACAGACAAATGGATAAAGAAAAAATATATATGATGGAATTTTATTCAATCATGAAAAGGAGGAAATCCTGCCATATGTGACAACATGGATGTACCTTGAGGGTATCATTCTAAATGAAATATGTCAGACAGAGGAGAACAAATACTGATGGTATCACTTATTTGTGAAATCTAAAAAAGCTGAACTCATAGAAATATAGAATAAAATGGTGTTTGCTAGGGCTGGAGGGTGGAGGAAAAGAAAGATAATGGTCATAGAAACTTTCAGTTATATGATGAATAAATTCTGGAAATCTAATATACTGTGTAATGATTATAGTTAACCATACTGTATTATATATACTTGAAAGCTGCTAAAAGAGTAGATTTTAAATGTTTTCCTACAAGAAAGAGATGATAATTGTGTGATGGCAGTGTTAACTAACCCGACTGTGGTAATTATTTCATAATGTATAAGTGTATCAAATCAACATGTTGTACGCTATAAACATAGACAGTGTTATATGTCAATTATGTCCCTGTAAAGCTAAAAATAAAATGACAAAAGGAAAAAAGTTAAGAAATAGAACTTGGTTAAATATTTGGTGTCAACTCATAAGTGTCATTTCTGAGGCTTCTCATATTTTCTTTCTAGCACAGTGTTTTTAATGAGAGACGATGAAGCGATTTGTTTATGAAGTGTGAGAGAGTCGGAAGGCAAAGATAAACTACCTTGGAAATCCATTACCTTTTGCCCTTGGATGGATCTACTTCCTCTCTTTCACTTTTTTGAAGCAGTTCAGGTCTGAATATAGAAGGAGATGCGGGAAAGATAATACACTAAAATTCCCTGGTTTATTTACCATATGGTTAAATGTGTACTGTTGGTGGGATTCATGAACTCTGTACAATTTAGTCTACCGTCCATGGACAATTAGCCATATTATAAGCAGAAAACCTGAGATGGAGACTAAAAGATTGTCAGTTTGTTAGTTCAGGACCACTGTTTGTCTATTTCTAGTATACAAGATTTCAGTTTATCTGAAATTGTAGACAAGTCTTTTCTACCAACCAAATAATCCCTGTTGTTTACAAACAATTTCAATTTGGAGTCTCATTTAATTTGTTCATGAAGACAAACAGGAAGGGGAAGAAGTGAAATTCTTCAGACTGCAATGTAAACAATTTCCCAATGAAAGGATGTAGATTGTTATGGCCAGGTTCTCTCTGGCCCTCACACTCTTTCATGACCTTTTTTCCTAGAATTAGAAGGAAATTAATCTGGTTATCTGAAATTTCTCTTGTTTAAAGATTATTTAAGAGAAGGATGGAAAACTCTACAAAATATTTCCATGTGTAACAGCATAAACTGAAAATATCCAAGTCTCAGGAAGCACTTCAACTCTTATTGGAGGGGTCCACTATGAAGAATGCTTTAATCTGGGAAGATAGAAGGACCGAATTAGCTGGGAATGTATAACCTTACAATTCACAATAAAAAATCAACTGTATAGTGAACTTTGGCACCTCCAGATTCAAGGAAACATAAGAAATATGCAGTAGATTCTCTCCTTAGTGACCGCGTTTCTCTTAACTGAAGAGTCAGTGAAATCTTTTGTTTGACATATCATCAGGAGATCTGGTTTCATCTAATTTTATTTTTCTCCTCTCACTTTGTCTAAGTTCTGCTGATTCTGTTCTCTACATTTCTTGATCTTTCTATGGAACATTTCTTTTCCTTTCATAAGAACTTCACAATGGATTCTTGGGTAGAGTGGAATGGAGATGGATGCAAGGGATCTGGTCCCAGGTCAGCTGCTTCCTATATAACTCACATAAACTCTCAGTGTTTCACTTTACTCTCCCTAAATGGTACTTGATAGACAACTTCATGAGTTTGAAGTATAGATTAAAAGAGTTAATAAGTGAAATATGTTTAGAAAAGTTTCTAGCACATAGGAACCACTATGTACATTTTAGCTACTATCTTCATTTCTAGTGGAAGATTTAGTTCAGTTTCACCTGCGTTCATTCAATTTAACTTTTATTAGCCAGTCTTTCAGCAGTATTCTTGCAGAGGCTGTTCTCAGCATTATATTCTGCCAACTGCCTCTACTAATTGTTAACTCCTCAAGAAATAGTTTCTGTATTGGACATCATCATCCCAACAACCATTCCCCCCTTAACTTGTAAGTAGAATCTAGTTTCCTTCTGGGGAACTCTCTCTGTCCTACCTTTAGGTACAATTTGGCAGAAGGTGCTTTCTTCCCTTCATGTCTAGTTGGGAATTCTTCAAATTCTGAGAATCTGAGTGGTAGGTAGAGTGACAAATGGAAAATTGTTGGACCAATCCATTTGACCTGTAGCACCTGGATGAACTTCTTAAACAGCTCCTTCTAACTTAGACTCTAAACACTACCTGATTGCTTCCTGAGTTTCCTTCTTAGTCCTGTGTGCTCCTCCTATATTCATCCTGTATTCAATTACCCAAGCTGGCCAGTAAATTTCTTTTCCTCAAACCTTGACGAATCCTATCTGATACATGTTCTTTCTCTGTTAGTGCTGCACCTCTGCTCTCTACCCACACATTCTGTGCGTACCCTGGAGTTTTGTTGGTTATATTCTGTGTGCTCTTCCCAGCTGCCTCTGTGTTCTTCCCACTGCAACAGTTGCAAGCATATTTTATTCTACCATATTTGGCAGAAAGAATTGTTTCTTGATTAGTATCTGACTTGAAAATGGTTTCTCAGTTGAGCAAAATTATCAAAGCTGTGCTAGACACTTGTTTATAATGGCCTGCTATTTCCTCAGCCCCTTCTACAGGAAGCTGCTGAAGTCCTTGTTTGATAATGAGTGGGTGTGTTGTGGTCATGTGCCATGTGACCACACCATCTGGCAGATATTTCTTGGCCCAGGGATGTGCATCTACCCAAAGGCAGCATGTCCATGTTTCAGCAAGGCAGAAACCTATGACTTGCATAGACTGGCTCAAAAAAATGTGAAGAGAGCCAATCAGATCGATCTCGTGGGAATTTAGAATTGGGAAACAGACCTGCTCAAGGCAGTTAACCTTAAGGACATCATCACAATGATGTATGAAGAGCTGCTATTGTGTAGAGGGGCTGAAGCGCTCACTTGGAGAAATGTGCAAGCTGATGCAGGAAGGGACCCTTCCTTTCAAGAGGGGTAGTGGAAAAAGCAGAAATACATGAAAATGTGATCCTAAGGGGGAGATAGAGAGCTTCTGTTTTCTGATGGCTTTTCTTGTCTAGTTCCTATGAGACCTGGCTATACTGCACTACTGCTCTCAAATTTCTGGGTTCTTTATATCTCCTTAAAATATTATATCCTACGTACTTTCCCCCTATGATTTGTGAAGCCAAATATTTCCTGCTTAAAGCTGATACTATGACACTTTCTTTTTTTTTTTATTGTTACTAAATTTTTTTTTTCCCCAGTGTTCCAAGATTCATTCCCCATTCCTCACACCCAGTGCTCCACGCTTTAGGTGTCCCCAGTATCCACCACCAGGCTCTCCCATCCCTCCACCCCCCTCCCTCCAAGTCCCTCAGTTTGTTTCTGTGTCCAAAGTCTCTGTTGTTTCGTTTCCCTCCCTGGATTACCCTAGTTCCCATTTAATTTCCTTCTCCCACTGTTCTCCAGGTTACCCCTCATGCACCGCAAGTAAGTGAAACCATGTGATACTTGACTTTTCTTCTTGGCTTATTTCACTCAGCATAATCTCTTCCAATCCAGTCCATGTTGCTACAAAAGTTGGATATTCATCCTTTCTGATGGAAGCATAGTACTCCATTGTATATATGTACCACATCTTCTTTATCCATTCATCTGTTGATGGGCACCTTGGCTCTTTCCACAGTTTGGTGATTGTGGCCATTGCTGCGATGAACATTGGGGTGCATATGGCCCTTCTTTTCACTACATCCATATCTTTGGGGTAAATGCCCAGTAGTGCAATTGCAGGGTCATAGGGTAGCTCTATCTTTA
>PITA01010488.1:0-71701 GCA_004023965.1 Spilogale gracilis
TCTCACAACCCTGAGATCAACCCTGAGCTGAAATCAAGAGTTGGATGCTTACCTAACTGAGCCACCCAAGTGCCAGGAAATTATTTTCTTTTAAATTCTTATTTATGCACATTAGTACAGATGGTTCCCAATTTATAAGAGTTTGACTTATAATAGTTCAACTTTATGATGGTGGGAAAGCAATGCACATTCAGTAGAAGCCATACTTTGAATTTTAAATTTTTATGTTTTCCTGGGCTGGAGACAATGCGGTCAGATCCTCTCTCATGCTGCCAGGCAGCAGCAGTCAAAGCTCCCCATCAGCCAGCCATCACCAGGGTCGAGAACTTACACACTGACAAACTTCTGTCCCCAGACAGCCATTCTGTTTTTCATTTTCAGTACAGTATTGAGGAAATTACCCCAAGATCATCAACACTTTATTATACAGTAGGCTTTGTGTTAGATGATTTTACCCAACTAGAGGCTAATATGAGTGTTCTGAACATGTTTAAGGTAGACTCAGCTAAGCTGTGATGTTCTGTCCCTTAGGTTTTTTTGTTTTGTTTTGTTTTTTCATTAGATTTTTAAATGCATTTTTGACCTAGGAAGATTTTCAACTTACAATGGGCTTATGGAGATGTAACTACATCATAAGTTGAGGAGGATCTTCATTTTATAAACCTTTTCTAATCATTATTTTGCCATGAATGCCTTTTTCCTGCTTCCTACTCCATTTTAGTTAAAAGTGAAACAAAAGTGGATGAAATAGAACAAGCCCTTCCATGTGGCTGGAAAATAGAGCAATCTTCCAGTCCTAGAAGGATGGCCATATGGAAGATGCTCTTCCTCTCAAAGATATCCAGGATGAATCGGTCTAGAATGAAGAATAGTAAGCATTTTGTGGTCTGGGGGCTGAATGGAACTAGGTAATACTTGTTAATAAAAATATTCATGTAAATGTCATCTGGTAACATGTAGGTTAGCTAACTAAGTGAATGAATACTTGCAACAAAAATAGAACTGGTGAACCGTTTTGTATGTGTGCAATGAAACATGAACATACACAAAAGAGAAAAATATGTTTTAGGTAAGCTGCATATTATTTCTAGACACAAACTCAAGAAATAAAAAGTCATGTCTTCTGCTAAGAGCCTTTTGGTCTCGAGGTGAGCGTACCATGTGCTGCCCATGACCCTGCACTGTTTGACCTGACTATTTCTCTTTATATCAAACCAGGATCTATTTCTTACAAGAAATGAAATTTCTTTCCATCCTGACACTTACTCAAATGATCCTTAGGTGGTCTTTAAAAGTATTTGCAGCAAATACAAAAGTGTTGTGGCTGAATGTCTGTGTCCTCTCAAAATGTACACACTGAAGCCCCAGCTCAATGTGATGGCATTTGGAGGAGGAACCTTGGGGAGCTGATTAGGTCTATACGAAGTCATCAGCATGCACCCCACATGATGGGATTAGTGCCCATATAATAAGGACAGGAAGATCCCTCTCTCCCCACATGTGTGCACTGAGGAAAGGCCCTGAGTGACTTGTTTACAAGTGAGGACAGTTGTTTACAAGTGAGGAAGAGGGCTCTCACCAGGAAGCAGGTCTGCCTGCACTCTGATCTGGAACTTCATAGCCTCCAGACATGGGAGATGAATGCCTGTAGTCTAAGCCACCCATTCTAAGGTATTTCCTTGCAGCAGCCCAAACAAATTAAGACAAATGCAATGAAATAAAAAGAGAAAAGAGGAAAGGGAGTAGATCATAGGGTAGAAATGCTGCATTAACTCTGCTAGCAAAGACAGAGAAGTAATCAATGACGAAAGCCATTTGTTCCATTCCATTTTATAAAATTGAACTTGTTCATAAGAAGAAAAATTGCTACTGCTGCTTGGATCCTGAAGCACAAAATATCATTCCCCACCCTATTCCCAGATTTTCCTAAAGAGAACAGATAGCAACTGATATGGCAGGAAAGAATGAAGCAAGGAAGGAAGGAAAGAAGGGTGGGAGGAAGGAAATAGCTGGTTTATTTTTCAGATATTTCAGATAGAATATTCTAATTTTTTCCACACACACACACACACACACACACACACACACACACAAATCATTTAGAAAGATTTGGGAAGCAGTAAAAGTGGCATTTACATTGCCAGCACATAGTTCTCCATGTGCCTATTAATGGCAGATCCTAAGAACATTTAAAATCAACCAAATGGAAAGTAGGGTTGGTATACTCATTAAAGCTAAAGCACTTAACCCAAACTCCCACCTGCACAGAAGAACATTTCCTTAAATTGTGACTGTAGGCAGAGGCAAGATTTTATCCTCATTGGTCTTGCCTATATACAAACACAGAAATTATTGAAGCCTGAAAGTGGCTATATTCATGATGATTTTGACTTTAAAACTGTTTGTCCCTTGAGCTAAACTAAAAAGAAGAAGAAAAAAGAAAGAAAAATTCTCAAAAATGCTATCAAGAAACACCTAATTGAACAGATGCCCTGGAAAGTTCTCCAAAATCAGATGAAAATAATTGATAGTACCTGCTTTAGAGAATTATTGACTGTAAGTCACTTTTTAAGTTTTTTAAAGATTTTTTTATTTATTTGTCAGAGCGAGCATGAGCAGGGGGAACAGCAGGCAGAGGGAGAAGCAGGCTCCCCCAATGTAGAACTTGATCCCAGGACTCTTCATTAAGTTCATTACCTGAACTCAGGTAAGTTCATTACCTGAGCCAAAGACAGACGCTTAACCAACTGAACCAGTCAGGCATCCCTATAAGTCACTTTTTAAAGATGCATCTGCTGGTGTGCCTGGGTGGCACAGTCAGTTTAGTGCCTGACTCTTGATTTTGGCTCAGGTCCCTATCTCAGGGTTCAGAGATGGAGCCTCATGTGGGGTTCCAATGGGCTCTGTAATCCTTGCAGAGTCTGTTTAAGACTCTCTTCTCCCTCTGCCTCTCCCCACTTGTTCTCTCACACATGTTCTCTTTCTAAAATAAATATTTAACAAATCAAAATGTAACAACTAAATATATGATTTTTGGATTTCAACAGAATGTATTTCCTTCTCCCTCCCTGCCAAAAAGGAATTCAATGCTATGACCAGTTAGCTCTGAGTTTACTCCAGGTTTTTTACAATGAAACCATGTCATCATTTTAGGAGAGGATATTTATCTAGGAGTGAGCTAGGAAATAGGTGTACTCAGTGCATTCAAAATTATGTCAAATTATTAAGTCACTATTAGAAGAATATGGAGGTGCTGAAGAACAAAATGCCCAGTCTTAAGTTACACTACTAAAAATGGCTTCATCCACCAACAGATATTTCTGTCAATCTGACATGAGGGTCAGTTTCTGTTTCAACATCCAAAGGTTTTGTTTGTTTGTTTGTTTTTAAAGATTGTATTTATTTGACAGAGAGAAACACAGCCAGAGAGGGAACACAAGCAGGGGGAGTGAGAGAGGGAGAAGCAGGCCTCTTGCCGAGCAGGGAGCCTGATATGGGACTCGATCCCAGGTCTCCGGAATCATGACCTGAGCCAAAGGCAGTTGCTTAACCAACTGAGCCACTCAGGCGCCCCCAACATCCAAAGATTTTTGATGAGTTCACTAAACTAAAAGTGTGATAGGTTCCTTTCTTCTGAATCAAAGATGGAAGAGTGGTATAACTGTAAATAATTGTGAATTGCACCAGAAAGATTTCTCATCTATATAGAAAAATAAATTTATCTGCTATCTCTTCAAATGTGAGCTACCATAATCTGGTGTATACACCAAAGTTTCTTTCATTTTTTAAAATATTTTATTCATTTATTGAGAGAAAGAGTGAGTGAGAGAGCTCATGAGAGGGGAGAAGGTCAGAAGGAAAAGCAGACTCCCCACGGAGCTGGTAGCCCGATGCAGGATCAATCCCAGGACTCTAGGATCATGACCTCAGCTGAAGGCAGTGGCTTAACCAACTGAGCCACCCAGGCACCTGTTTCTTTCATTTCTCAACTGAAAAGTATGAAAATATCTATGTAAATTCCAAATGTTTATAAGGAAAAGAATGGCAATGATATATTCTCATTACAACCTGTGTTAATAGTATGTAATGATACTCGATTTTGGAATAACCATGCTTACCACCATCTTGCCTTCCATGTAGAATGTGGTCTACATAATCACTCACTTTTGACACAGCAGTAAAGACCATGATATACTGTTTAAATGAAAAGTCAATGACAGCTTTCCCTCCAATACCTGTCCCATTGACACTTGAATTTTAGACTCAGTAGTTTCTTTTATATTTTACTCATAAAGAGATAGGATAATTTGTGCCAAAGAGAAAAAAAAAAGTCACTTTTCCAAATTTAATGTGAATTCAGAAAAAGAAAGAAAAGCAGGGAGTGGCTGCATGGTACAATGAATTTTGTTATGTGACTACTCCCAAGGCTACTGTCCCAATCATACAAACACATTCTAGGTGCCTGATGTAAAGGGAATTTGCAGATGTAATAGAAGTTCTACTCGGTTGAGTTTAAGGAAAATTATCCTCAGTAACCTTGGTGGGCCTGACTTAATCAGATGGAGGCCTTAGGAGCAAATCTGATGATACCCAGAGAGGAAAGAAATTATTTTCACGGACAACAACATTGACTCATGTCCCTGGAGTCCCATCCTGCTTGTGATCTTGCTTCCTGGGAGCCTGCTCTATGGATTTCAGTCTTGGCTGCTCAGTTCCTACAAACATATAAGCCAGTTCTTCATAATAAATGTGTGCAGACACACACGATATATATCCTACTGATATATATCTGACTGACATAAATCTTACTGATTTGGCTTCCCTATTTGGGCATGCACTAATACACAGGGAATCTATACTAAGTTGGGATGATAAATCTGTTCTCATCACCCATTCTAAAGACAACCAAGGCCCTTTAATTTAATATATATTAGATTTGGTGTTTGCTTTTGTTGGGGAGAAAATAGGTTAGTTTATTAGTTTATTTTAAACTCTGGCTTTTGATAAATTTCGTAGAACTTCATCTAACCTTTTTAAGAACTTTGAGACATCCTGAAAATATTCCCCTCACCAGAGCTCAGAAGTCTGAAACCAAATCTTGCTTAATGCTTTTAAAGCCCATTGTAGATGGTCAAAACCCTGATTTCATAAGATGAAATTTAAAGCACTATAGAGTCTAAAATAACAAAACCATGATTTGAAGTAAGACAATAGAATTCCCCTAACTTGGCATATTCAATGCTAGTCATGTAAAATTATTATTACTGATGATGATTATGATATCATATATCTTCATTATTAAAAATGAGGTCATAGTTAGGAATTATCAAAAGGGATTTGACAAAATCATATACCATTTTTGCACTTGTAAGATCAGAAAAATTCTAAAGGGGCGCCTGGGTGGCTCAGTTGGTTAAGCGACTGCCTTCGGCTCAGGTCATGATCCCGGAGACCCGGGATCCAGCCCCACATCGGGCTCCCTGCTCGGCGGGAAGCCTGCTTCTCCCTCTCTCACTCCCCCTGCTTGTGTTCCCTCTTTGGCTGTGTTTCTCTCTGACAAATAAATAAAATCTTTTAAAAAAAAAAGAAAGAAAAAAGAAAAATTTTAAAGCACTAGGTAATAGTTTGTGTTGGTGAGGGTAGTAGAGATGAGGACTTTCATAGAAAGATCCATATAGCCACTGGAGTGCAATGTGGCAGAATCATGTAAAATTTCAAGTGAGTATATACTATGACCTAAAGACTACACTTCGGTCTGTATTCTAGAAAAACATACACCTATGTAAAGAAGACACAGGATGCTACTGAGGCATTCTATATAGTAGCATAAGAAATGAAATATAAATGTTTACCCTATAGGTCTGGCTTGATAATATGATTCTACTGATTTCCAGGCAGAGGTAACAAACAACAACAACAACAAATCTGTATAATGAAATGCTTAAAGTTTGTGAGGACTTGAAAGCTCTCTCTGAAATCCCTATCTGTCTGATGACGAATTTAGCAGTTTTATTCTTAGCCTTCTAATTTTAATTTTTTCTTTATCTTTGCCCTGGCATTTAGGAGGGATACTAGCCATAGCAGTAGAAGTAATGAGTTTGTTTTAAAATCTGGGTGAGATTATTGTATATTTTCTTATAAAACACGTTTCTTTTCACCGAATATGTATTTCACATTTTCTCGTTGTAAACACACGCACATAATTTCATCACATAGATCAATTCCCCTTTTGATAAGAGAATTCAGGTTGTAATCTCACAGATACTCCCATGCTATCAAAACAACAAACAGATCCACATCTTGAGGTTGTAAAACAAGTATTCTTTGTTCTGTCTAGTATATCTAGAATTTAGGGAGAAATGGGAGGCATCAAGTGTGAAATATAAAAATGACACTATTTGCCTTTCTCTGTATGTTTCCCATTCTGGGCTCGCCACTTACTGGGTCAATTATTTTTGCAGACTAAGTAAAAAATGTATGGGGTGTTGTATGTTTTTCATGAAAATTGGCAAAATGTCTGATTCCTAGTGCATAAAGGAGAGGTGGTGCTAATTCTGAAACCATTTCATCAAAGGAATGGCTAGCTTCATTGCATTTTCATGAACACAAAAAGTAATACCCTGTAATTTTGTCTAGAGAAAGAAACAGAGACAGTCAGACACATGGAGAGTCTCTACGTGAAAAAAGTGTTTTCCAAAGTCTTGGACTTCCTCAACACAACCAGGGATATACATTCCCAATAAAGTTGATATGAAAAAAATAATTTATCACTGAATAAACACTGAAACTAATCTAGACAATTTTTCTAGCAGTACCAAATTGGCTTGCTCTAATTTAAGTTCCATTAATTTGAATAAATTTACTGTTCAACTTTGTGGGACTCAATAAATATGTAAGAATTAACTTCCCACAATTAACACAAATTTGAAATAAATTATTGGATAGTGCTCAAATGCGTTGTTCACAAACAAAATGAACTTTAATAAAAGATGAATAACAAACATTCAGTTATAAAGACATTAGAGCAATGTAATAATTGTGCAACAGACTCAGTATATAAAGAAGAAGAATGATTTCTGTTTTGGTACCAAAGGCTATTAAGGCATGTATATTTATGCAAATTTCCTTTCTTCTGATGAAGGCTTTAATTGTACTCATTTAAAAAACTAGACTAGAGATTTAACATTTTCAATGAGGAGAAGAAATATGAACGTTTTTGTGGGAAGGTGAATTTTAACTAATTCTGAAATAAATACTGAAAAATGTTATTCAAAATTAAACAACTGTCTAGGCATGTTAAAGAATTCACAATTAATATTAGATTATTTGGTTTCTGAATGTCAGCTCACTCTTTATTATAAACTTTGTGTTGGGGGATAATGCATGAATGAGCGTTATTACATCAATATTGCTTTTCTCTATCAATTTAACAACACGTTAAATACAAATGCACAGCTGCTATTAGTACTTACCTCCTTTGAAACACATTGCCATGGAAAAAATTATTGAAGCATTTAATCAAATGCTAACAAGGTAGCCTTGACTGTGAAAGAAAATGTAATTTATTTGCTTGAAAACACTTCATGAAATAAATCTTTTACTGACCTTGTTTTCTGTAGGTGCTGCTTCCCAAAAATCGTTGTAGACAAGAAGAGGTTAACCTTTGGCCTTAAGGTTGGAAAAAGAATAAATATTAATCCATGACATGCATCAAAATATAACTAGCATGCAAACCATCTTTGACTTAAAAATCCAAACAGAATTCAGAGTCCATGCCAAAGCAGTTAGGTCTAAAATCATGTAAATAAAGTAGCTGCTCAGTAACTTAGGAATTAATAGACATCAGAATTTTAAATCAAAGACAAGTTAGGATTTTGTACAGTTTACCCTCTCAGCCTCACCTCCCTGGAATTACTCCCTGTCAAGTATCAAGAAAGGAATTACTTTGATCATTTATCTATTTAAAATATTCCTCATTTTTTTGCTTTTATGATTATAAAAATTATAGAAGATGTAAAAGATACAGAAAAAACCTAAATCCTTGGTTCCACTATCCAGGAAAAAACTCGGTTACAAATTTTATTAAATTTTATTTATACATTTCCAGATGCACACACACACACACACACACACACACAATGACAGAGAGAGGAGTTTTCTAGCCCGTTCTCTCATTCTGTGTACAAGACTACCACTCCTGGACATGTGATGAATGTTTCATACATGTTTAGTAATTTAATGAAGCTACTTGATTCAAGGCATGGAGAGCTTCTGAACTCTTACATACTGGATATGTAATGATCAGTTGCTTGAAATGTCTTTGGTAGCCCAGATAATGTTATGGGGGACCTCAGAGATCACGTAACATGTCTTCATTTAGTCTCTGTGACCATTAGTAAATTCCTCTTGACCATACAGTTAATACAGAGCAGACCCCAGAATTCACTGCAGATCTTCTAACTCTGGGACCATTTTTTAAAAATATTACTTTAAACATATGTGTATGCTCATTTCTAAAAAGACATTGTGGCTGTTAACGTTCTTTCTAACAATCAGACTGGTAGCTCAAGTTTTCTGGACATAAGAAAAAGAGTTTTCCATTATTCTGCCTCCCAGAGTCTCCCCAGTGGGTTTTGGAAGAGCAATATGGTGTGTCGACCAGCAACCAACTATCAAGTGCTTCAGTGAAAGCACCTCAGCATGAAGAGTAGCACAAGGTATGAGTGAAGGGGCCCACCCTGTAGTCAGATGATTTATTAAGTCGCAACAAAGAAACCCTTGGCATTGCCCAAGATGACCAGGCAATGTAACTAAAACTGTTGGGCAAACCCTTCTAACTAGGGCAGTAGCAAAAGTATAGCAACTTGCTGATCACCCAAATAAAAAAAATCTAGAGGAAAAAGCTAACACATCTAAAACCAGAAACCATTCCAAGGGGAGAACAAAACAAAACAAACAAAATACCCTCAAGTGTCTGAGAGTACACCACAGCATAATGCTCGTAATGCAAAATAATTAGACGGTGAGAATTACAAGAATTAGACCCACACCTGCACACAGAGATGTGATAGACTAGGATGGGAAAGATCTGTGAGTAAATTATTTTTAAGTTTTCTGGGTAGAGAAGATCTCTATGGTGGAAATTTGAAAATATTCACAGTTTTTTTTTTCTTTTTCCAAAGTGCACTTAATAATCCCGATTGTGTTACAGACATTTTATTTCAGTGTGCCTTTTTCATGCAATATTGGTACAAAGAAGAAAAAGAATTATGATTTGCCTAGATACCCATGGGAGTTTCCTAGTTTCTAGTTCTGCTTAGCAAATGCGCTAGCTTACTGGGGTTGAATCACTGTACTCACTATCAAAGTATCTGATTACTATTATAATTAATAATAGTCATAATAATATATAATATTAATATTAATATATAATAGTTATAATAATATATAATATATATAATAATATATAATATATTTATATTAATAATTAATAAGTTATAATAATATATAATAGTTATAATCAGTAGCCTCATAGCTTCCTATAGTTGTTTTAGTTACTAATCTTAAGCAAATAAACAAAAAACCCAAACTGTATGTCCTTTGAAGGCTGAGATCAAGAGCTATTTAATTTATAATCCCTCAGTACCCAGCGAAGTAGTAAGTAAATACATACAAATGTGATCTTATTGAGCCTAACTTAATGTTCTTTGTGAAGAGCTCTATGGTAGGAAGTTCAAGGTGGTAACCTGATTATTCCAAGTTTTGTGAAGACTTAAACATTCTGATTCTAGCATAAATAATGCAAATAGTAAAAAAAAAAAAAAAAAGTTTGTGGATGTCCTTCCTCTTCAGCTTAGGTTTCTTTTCTTGAGCAATTTTGGTATTTCTAAAGTTTATGCTTCCAAATTATATCTCCAATGTTTCCTTCCTCATTCCTCAATTTTGAAAGAATTATGCATATCATAGTATGTCTTGGCTTCCTTCTTCCCTCCTTCAGTCCTTTCACTCTCCTCCCTCCATTTCTGCCTCTCTTCTTTTCCTCCATTCCTGTTTTTTCTTTCTTTTGTCAGATGACAAAACTTTATAATCTTTTATATCTATTTAAACCAAGATATCAAAAATAGCTACAAAACGTTTTATACCATACAATTTCCAGACTTAGCAATACATTCAAGTCTGCAATTCTTATAAAGTATACAATAGTGCCCTCTAATGCCATTTTTTAAAAAACAATCGTAGGACAGTTTTGGTTTTTTGAGGATGTTATTTACTTTCCATTTCAGGATCTTCTCAAATAATGAAATGCTATGAAAATATTTTAACTTTTAAACATTTTGGGGGGCAATATTTATGAAATTGCCCCAGTTACATTGACAGGTTTGTGTTATTTTTGTTGCTTGAAATCTGCCAGTGTCTAGCACATTCACTGAGGAACATACTGATAAAAGTATGGATTGAAACCAGCTTCATAATTGTTAAAATATTTATTGCTATATTAAAATACTCTATTAACATAATTAAGCACATTTTCAGAGTTTTCTATCTTTCAGATTTCATAAATTTTGTTTTACTAAGTACATTTTAAGGATATAGTTATTGATCTCTGCAGCAGCTAAGTTTCTCTTGGTCACAAAAGGCATAATTTTTCCTAATTGTTTTATTTTTATAAATTCAAGTTATCTATTATTGTTTTTAGAGTAACAATTGTCTTGAATTTTGGAGACATTACAAAATTATCTAATATATTAAATTATCTAACAGACAGAAAAAGCAAGTCTCCTTCTGTTTATACCTAAACTAATTCATTAAAATGGATGCATTTCTAATCTCTCAATAATTTGAGATTTCACTATTTCTCCTGTAAATTCCCCCAAAACAATCTGAAAATATAGTATTAATGGGAATTGAATATTTGAATAAATAGAATGATTAACACATTAGCTCTTTGAACCAAGAAATGAATCTTTCAAGGGTCAGGAACACGAGCTATTAAACAGAGGGAGACATTTTCAAAATGATAGGAATTCTGTGGCTTGGTTGTGGTGTGGATGAATAGAACTGCAAGCAATCCTAGCAAGAACGATACAAATTTAAGAAAAGGAAATCACCTAGATGTGTATAAGCTGAAGTACATCTTGGAAAGAAAAATTTAAGCACTTTGATCTTACTGACAGATTTTGAATTAGTCGTAAACTCTGTGGGAAAAAGTCTTGATGTCATCATAGAGAGATCAATGAACACATTTCCTCAATATCCTTCACATTTCAAATTTTATCACAAGCGCAGACATTCTTATTCTTTGTTGCATTAACATGTTTCTGGCTTCCATAGACTTGATGCTTTAACACCTGTGTGCATATGTCTCACAATCCCATAATATGCTTGCATCATGATGGTCTTCTGCCTCTGTCATCACTGTCTCCCACATCCTCCCATTATGCTTTTCAAATATAAACCAAAATATCTAGAATCCATAGTCCAGCTCCTGCTCTACTGAGCCCTCATACTCCAAACCACCATCCACCTGTCCTAATCACCCTATGACCAGATTCTGGTCAACCAGGCACAACCCCTTGGCCCCAAACACAGCTGAGATTACTTAACTAGTTGGCTTATCTTAACCTCCCATCTCAGCTCCTGGAAACCACAACAAAAGCTCCTGTCCATACCACCACTCTTGCTTGGCCTCCTGACTGATTCTGTTGCTTCCCCAGTGTGGCCCTCCCAATGGCGTGGCATACTTCCTCCTCTTGAGAACGGCAAGTAAGAGTCTGTCTTTTCACAGCAACCATATTCTTTCTGATCTGTTGGCTTTACTGTACCTCAGATTCTCTGCCTGATAGTGCTGTGTTTGGAAACATATGCCTCTAAACTTTTCTTAGTTTTTAACCTTTGTTTTATTTTGTGTTTAAGATCAGATACTCTTTGGTGAGAAATGCAGACTATTCAGATTCATTCTCATCCCATAAATTATGCCACTGTTATATGAAGAAAAAAAAATCTATGTTAGCAGAGGTCAGTCATCTACCAACCCACTCTGTGGAATAGAACCTGGAACCTGGAACCTCTAATTGTTCACAAGCCTTGCTAGACCTCAGTGACTATAACATTTCGGGAAATTAAACCAAATTTTCTCTAATGGCTCCTTCAGCTCTAATGGCTTCCTGGATCATGGAAAACAGTACCCAAGGAAACATATTAATAATGTTGGCAACGTAAATAAGGGAGAAGTCAAAAACTGCTTACATTATCCAAATACAATTCAAAGAGCAATAAAGATTGTTCAAAAGAGGACTTTATTTCCTCAAGAAAATGTAAAAGTGTGTGTGTACAAAGCTGTTCTCTATTTAAGGCAGGAAAACTTTTGTATTTCTCATTAGATTGAAAACTCTATTGAGTTTTTATTCAACTCTATTGAAAATAGTTTTATAACTATATGATTTTTTGTTAGCAGTTTTATTTATTCAAGAAATATTTATTGAACATTTATAATATGGCGAACACCAAGCTAAACATGATTGATACTTAAATGTGACAATTTCTCCATTGAGTTTAAATAGGTATCTATAAACCATATGTGTTATTATTTAAACGTTATAAAACTAACAAAATAAAATATTTTCTACCCCCTTATCTTGAAAAATGCACCTTCTTTGTTACTCAGAAAGCCATGATTCCTCAAACTATTCCAACCTTCCTCATCAGAACTTGATGGCCACTGGAGGTTACCTGTAACCTAACCCCACAGCATCCTGTAATGTGAGGAGATATTTCCACATTACAAAGACCCATACCCTGGATATTCCTTGGTCCTTGAAATGTGCACACTGAAGTGTTTTGACCATAGGCAGTTAAAACTTGGGTAGAGATCCGTTTAGGTCCTAGGAAAATCAGTGAGGTGTAGACAGGTAGTGCCAAGACCCTAGATAGCGGAAGTTAGAAAGGGGGTGTGTTCTCCATAGAGGATATCATTTCCATCCTGTAGACTCTTGACATCCTGAGGAGGCATGACCATAGGACCAGAGTGAAGATGGGAGATCAACAGTGGGGCACAAAGCCTACAGTCTTTGGGGGAAATTGAAGAGAAATAAAGAATTAGAGATGATTGTACTGATATCTTTTCTTAAAAATATTAAGTAAACTATACAGAAGGAAGAATTTAAATAATGATAGAAAAGAATCAAAGACTCTCAGAGGACATGAGATTTTGTATGTGTTTTGGCCTCATTCTTGGTGCATTTATGTGCCAATAGATGTTAAGTATATTATAATGCTGTTGGACAGTTCTTCAATATTTATTTGTAGGAAAAAAGTGATATACTTATTTAAAATGTCTATTTAATTTTACTTTTGATTTAAAAAAAAATAATGATAGAACTGTGAATTCTACCTAAATATGTATGATAACCTTTTTCACCTTCAATTTTGAAAAATATTCTTACTAGATAAAGAAATCTAGATTAGCAACTTTTCATGATTCAAATATGTCATCCCATTATCTTCTGTCATTCACCTGCAAGATCTTTCTCTTGCTCATTGTTTTGCCACACAATTATGATGTGTCTCAACGTGATTTATGGGATTTCCTTCTGCGTGAGATTTATTGGGCTTCTTAAGTCTATAGGTGTATAATTTTCATCATATTTGGCAACATTTCAGCTCCTATTTCTCTAGATATTTTTCTGTCTCCCAATCATCTTCTGGTAGAAGAAATGGCAAGTATTTGGGTAAATATAAAATATATTTTTTCTTATTTTTAAACCTCTCTAAGAAATAATTCAGTGTTTGCTGCAAAATTAATAAGGAATTATAGGTTTCAGGAGATAGAAATAATATGGATGAGCAAGGAATAATATTATGAATAAAAATAGGACATATTGGGGGCACCTGGGTGGCTCAGTTGGTTAAGTGACTGCCTTCAGCTCAGGTCATGATCCCGGAGACCCTGGATCGAGCCCCACATCGGGCTCCCTGCTCGGCGGGAAGCCTGCTTCTCCCTCTCTCACTCCCCCTGCTTGTGTTCCCTCTCTGGCTGTGTTTCTCTCTGTCAAGTGAATAAATAAAATTGTTAAAAATAAAATAGGACATATTGGCAAATGGATCATTTCATCAAAGGACAAAACATTCCTAATATTTATGATCCTAATGATAGTGCTTCAAAATGCATGAAACAGAAACTTGTAGATCTGAAGGCAAAAATCAGTAAATCCAGTTACTCCTTCATTGTGACTGATAAAACAAAAAGAGAAACTTCAGGTTTCAGTTGAAACATAATTAATCAACTGGTATACTTATATTCATAAAACATTCCCCCCAACAGCAGTGAAATACACATTTTTACAAGTACTTTGGAATATTCACCAACACAGTCCATTCTGTTGGCTAGAAAGCAAGTCTTAATAAATTTTGAAGGGTTTAAATCAAAGTATATGTGTGTGGCCATATGGGAAGTGAATTAGATATTATTAATTAAAACACACACTTAAAATCTCCACACACCTGAAAATTAAATAACTCATGGGTCAAGGAAGTCATAAGGACAAAGAAAATATTATTAATGGAATAAAAATAGCACATTCGGATCTGTGAGAACTGTCATAGAAGGGTCATCAGCTAACCCATCCTTTCTCTTGTGTGTGCCGTTTGTTATTAATCCCACCATTGTGTTTTCACTTAGAATCATGTAATTTTCATCTCTAGGTGTCCCATTGGGTTTTATCAGTCGGGTATGTTTGTTTTCTCATTCTTCTCATGTTTCCCAGCCTTCTTAAGCATATGAAATATAATAGCCATTTTAACATAATTCTCATTGAGTTCTATAATCCCTTTCATTTAGGGATCTTTTTATAGTAATTACTTTTTTATTTTGGTTTTGAGCCTTGTTTTCCAGCTTCCTTTAGGCTTGGTTATTTTGTAAGAGCTGCTGTGTATTGTCAATTTTACATTTTGACTGTGGGCTCTGTTGTAATCTTTTACATAGTGTTAGTTTAGTTTTTCAGAATTAGTTGCATCCTTTTGAACTTGCTTTTAAGCTTTCTTTGAAGGGGCCTGAATAGCATTTTGTCCAGGCCCAATTCTACCTCACTACCAGGGTAAAAATTCTAGTTGATGTTTCAATATTATGAACTCTTTCTACTTGCTGGTGAGAACACAAACCATACCTGTCTCTTTGTAGATTCTAGGAGCTGTTCTGCATTAAAAACTACTATTAGAAAATATGAAAATTCTCCCATTAATGTTCTAAGTTTTCATATTAAAACCAGAAAAGTCAAAAAAAAAAAATAAAAAAAAAATAAAACCAGAAAAGTCAGTTTAAGCAACTTAAATTCAAAACAATGACAAGAAAGTTAATAATAAAAAACAAAGAAGCAAATAAAAGCAAAAAAAAATAGAGGAAAGATCAATAAAACCAGGAGTCTGTTCTTTAAAAATATCATTAAAGTCAGTGAATAGCTAATCAGACTGATGAGGACAAAAATAGAAGAAAATAACAATTGCCAATACCAGAAATAAAAGATGAGACATGGGGCACCTGCGTGGCTCAGGCGGTTGAGTGTCTGACTCTTGATTCTGGCCCAGGTCATGAAATCAGGGTCATGGGATGGAACCCCATGTCTGGCTCTGTGCTCAGTGGAGAGTCTGCTTGAGATTCTTTCTCTTCCTCTGCCCCCGTTCTCTCTCTCTCTCTCTCTCTCTTTCTCTCTCTTTCTCAAATAAATAAATAAAATCTTTTTTGAAAAGATGAGACATCACTGCAGAGACTACAGATATTATAAGGATAATAGAAGAAAATCACAAATATTTTTAAAGTAACATTTCAGATTATGGTAATGAAGATAGTACAGTGTTGATATAAAAACTAATAACATGTGTCATAGAATAGAACATAGGAAACAGATATAGACCCATGCTTATATAATGGGTTCATTTTTCACGAAAGAATAGATAGTTTAGGGGAGAATGAAGGAGCTTCTCAACAAATGGTGCTGGAGGATTAGCTATCCAAATGCTTTAAAAAAAGGCTCTTATCTCACTATATACACAAAATTTTTCTTAAATTAGATCAAATACATAAATATCAGTATTAAAACTATAAAATGCTGGGAAATATAACAAGAGGAATTCTTGAAACCTGTATTTCATGAAGACTTTAAAAGTAGAACACAGAAACATGAAATGTAAATATAAAAAAATAAAACATTCTCAAAATTAAAAATATATGATCTTCCTAAGATAATGCTAAGAAAATAAAAAAGACAAGCCACTAACTGGGAAAAAAGTATTTGCAAACTGAGAGAACTTCTTGGAGAGAAAGAGAAAGAGAAGGTGAGGGGAGAGGCAGAGAGAGAGAATCTTTAAGCAGACTGCCCACTGACTGTGGAGCCCAATGGAGGACTCCATCTCATGCCCCTGAGATCTCAACCTGAGCCAAAACTGAGAGTTGGACACTTAACTGACTGAGCCCTCCCAGTGCCCGTAAAAATAGGCTTTCAAAAATAAAAGCAAAATGCATTCATCTTTTCTTCACTTTGTCCCCTCTCCTAACTTCACTCAACAATTAGCTGAGTTATGAAAACTAGTGAAGACCACTTGAGACATGATAATTAGAGTTTTTTTAAAAACTTCAAATTTAATTCCCTAGGACATAATGAAAACTTTAGAGAATTATTTGGGGGGTGGGGAGAATAAGCACCATTTGAAGGGAATGCGTTTTGTGGGTCACCCAGGTGACGAGGTATCCTTATATTTCAAAAGGAAACTGAGATCCAAATGTAGTTAGAGAAGTTGTCCAACGTCATAAAGCTCGTATGTGGTAAAGATGACAGTGCTTGGTGTTTTTAATACATCAGTATGTCAGCACAGTTCTACTAATTGCGAAGAGAAGACAGAATCTTTGTAATTTGGATACACCCTTGGAAAGCCACAAATCAAGTCATTTTCCTGTGTAATTAAACACGGATAATCTTACATAAAGCTCCAAGTCACATTGAACAATTACAATACACCTGATGTGCATTTTATATATTTATAATTCCGTACAAATATGGAGGACCACTTTCTAAAATGCACAGAAATGGTATTACATCATAGAGATTATCCCAGGTTCCGTAGGTATTTCATGTGTCAATACAGTCTGTGTTTAATTGCTTTGAGATTTAATGTTTGTGTGGTTGTTGTAGCTGCTGACAATGAGGGAGTAAGCAGGTATCAAAGATGCCTTCAGGGAAGATTATCCATCATTTGAATTGTTAATGCTTAGGAAAAAATGTATTTATGAAGTAAATTTATTTTAGCTAGTCAAAAGATGCTCCCATACTCATAGACCATATTTACCTTTAATTTCATCAGTGAGATAAAACCGTCCTGTTTCTTCACTTGAAGGACAATAATACCCAACCTGTTTACTCAGTTAGATGTGTTTTGGTTTGTTTTTAATATATAATATTACATCACGTAAAGTTAGTAATGTACCAGGACAAGTGTTCAGAATCCTTTGTTTTCAAAGTACATGAGTGCACATTATAGACAATTGCTAAATCTGTATGCCTCCCTGCAGATGAATTGAGGAAATCACTTCACCTGCACACATGTATTTTCATGCACATACACACTCACAACTATAAAGTTATGCATGGAATCAATTTTTCTGCCACAGGTACCTAAAATACACTCTGGGTTTTTTTTAGTAATTTTTTAAAAAATTACACAAACCTTGTAATTTCTTATTTCAGCTTTAATTGTGATATCTGCTCAGCCCACAAGATATCAAATACAATGACAATTTGATTTAAAAAAAAGATATGTTGATGGATATGAATAGCTCAACCACATTCTTCCCAATCTGAGGAAAGTTTAAAATTAGGTCTGTTAAGATTAGTGCCGGAATGATACATGAGAGAGAGAGATTTTTTTCTACTGTTCTTTGTACATGTTAACATGTGTGAAAAATTTAAATCTTACAGACTTCTTTTATATTATCTGCAAATGTGAAAAGTCAGATCACAGACTTCATATATAACTCTCTATTCAGTAAGTGCGTTTAATTATCTGCACTGCATTCACAATTGCCGAGGACACAGATGCAACAGAACTTGGGGCGTGTGTTTATTTTAAATACCAGTT
This sequence comes from Spilogale gracilis, assembly GCA_004023965.1. Lineage (NCBI taxonomy): Eukaryota > Metazoa > Chordata > Mammalia > Carnivora > Mephitidae > Spilogale > Spilogale gracilis. The sequence goes on from PITA01010488.1 coordinate 18,124, forward strand.
GTTAACGTGGTCTGTGAGCTCCAGCCTCCAGCACTCAGTAGCATGCTGATTTTTTAATTTTAATTAGAGAACCTTGTACATAGAAAAGCAGCAAAGGTAAAACGACTGTTTCTTTTTTCAAAAATTCGTTTTAAATTCATTTTTATTGTGTTATGTTAGTTACCATACCGTAGTACATCATTAGTTTTTGATTTAGTGTTCCATGACTCATTATTTGCATATAACACCCAGTGCTCATTACAACAGGTGCCCTCCATCGCCAGACTACCATATCCCCGCAGCCTCCCCTCTGAAAGCCTCAAGTCCCTAGTCTCGCGTGGCTCATCACCCCCTCTGATTTCCTCTGCTTCAGTTTTTCCTTCCTTCCCATAAGGACCTCCATGCTATTCCTTATGTTCCACATACGAATGCAGCCATATGGAAATTCTTTCTCTCCCTGACTTAACTTTACTCAGCATAATCCTCTCCAGTTCCATCCATGTCAATGCAAATAAATGGTGGGTATTCATCCTTTTGACGGCTGAGTATATTCTATTGTATATATGAGCAATGTTATTTCTAAATAGTGTGTCTATTTGAGGATAGCATATTGGTGAGCATATGGCAGGAGGGAGTTGGGCAAGAACTGATTGCTAACGTGAGTTCTGCCCTTCCATTGATAACCTGTTGACTTCGGTATAAGACGGAAACTTCTATGTACCACGAGGTCTCAGTTATATACTCAGCAAATAGAGGTAAAGAGTGCTGCCGTGCTGCGCTTGACTTTCATCCTTTTCCCTTTGACTCTTGGTTGGATTACACTGAAGATCTTAATATATGGCTTTGCCGCAGTTCTCCAGTTGGCTTCATAATATCGCTTTCAGTCTTAAATCTTGCTCTTCTCATCAAGGTTACATATTTCAAGTCCTCTCTTTAGAGGATTTCCACCAAAAAAAAGGAGGTTTTGGATAAAATATCTGCCAGTTCCCCTTTTCTCCCTCTCCCCATTTACAATGCAACATTTCATCTAGATAGAATTAAAAGGTTTGCATTCAGGAACCACAAAATGTATTTACAGTTTATTTTATCCAAATTTAGTTTCATTAATTAAGATGCTGGCTTAATCTTCAGTTAAAACAGTAGACTTCCCCTAGTAACTCCCAAAATGTTTACCAGAGCTTATATTTTTCTCATTTCTACTACTGGATGTTTTATATATGAAATATATAAATGGAATAAATTAATATATACTTACAGAGATGGAATAAAATTTAAATAATTTAAATATAAATGTATTTATGGTCATATGTTATATAATATAGCTTTATAGGTTGTATATGGGATAATATATTGATAATATATCAATATTATTAATGTAATTATAAAATAACAAAGTAAATACATATTCATATATTAAATAATACTAATAATGTTTATATATTTACATTTACACATATATAGTTATTCAATAAACATTTATATATTTATTTATAAATTATACCATATTATTATAAATCACTTTGAATCAGTTATATTTCATTTTATTTCTGAGCACTTAACTCACTTTGCTTAACTAGGCATGATCAAGCCAAGCAGGTGTATGTAACTCTGTGGTCAACCAAATAAGTAAATAAGTTACTAATAAATTATAGTAGTCTAGAATTAGCCACTGGAATGCAAAGTTGCTCCCTTTGCAGGAAGTAGTATTACATATTTTGGGGCCAAGAAGTCTTTGGGGAAATAAAGAAAACAAATCAGACCCACAGTATGCACTGGTTTTCTATTGCTGTGTGTCAAATTATCATAAATTTAACAGTTCAAAACAATACAGATGTAATATCTCGGTATCCCTAATTGGGAAGTCTGGGTATGTCATACCTAAGTTACCTGCTTAGCATCTTAGCAACAAAAGGGAATGGGCAATACCACAGTTTTTAAAGATTTTTAAATGATAATAAGGGAAAACTACGACTAACTTTAGTACCAAAAATTTGACAATTCATATGAAATTGATAAATGTCTTGAAAGCTAAGATTAGCCAAAACTCTCTTATGGAGAAATAGACAATCTGAATATATGTAAGTCTTCAAGTAAAGAAATTGTATTTTTATTTGTAATCATCTAAAAGGGAAAGATCTAGTTTCATTGGTTCAGACTGTACTTGTTTATGCTTAATATTTTATTTTATTAATTCAGTGGTCCAGTCTCTTTGCTTTATAACCATGTATACCCTGTTCTTCAAATTAAAAATTTGTTATCTCATTAACTTTGGACTTTATTTTTAAAAAACTAGCCTTTGGGATATATTTATGCTGTGCTTGATAACTAAGAATTTTACGTGGTTGATTGAGAAAAATCTTAATTGAAGATTAAGATGCCATTCTTCTTATTGAAGAATTATGCAGAAGTTTAGTCTATAGTTTCCTTAGAAAAATGCAAAGGAGAAATTTGAAAATAGATTGATTTGTGTTGCTCCATAGGATCTTTCTTTCCTTTTATTTTTGTTATTTTATTTTATTTTGTTTCTCCTTGATATCAGTAGAATTTGTGCATTGTCTTCATAATTCAGACATTGTAGTGTGTTCTTCTCTAGGTATTTTCTGGACATGAGAAAATTCTTGAAACTCCATAGTCTTAACATTTTCAAATTTTTCTCCAATTTTCTGTGATAACTTACCTTATCTAATTAATTTTTCTTCGAGAAGCATAACTTTCTTTTCTTCTCTGCCCTTCTATTCAAAGAAAAAAGGGCTGCTGTTCAAAATTGTCTTTAATACTATTGAATATTTTCTCTATTTTCTCTATTTTCTATCACTTATTATTTTGAGAGGGTAAAATTATTGCATATACACACAAAAAATCAAATATTAGAGGAGTATAAATGTGAACTCCCTTCAATCCTCTCTCAAGTGTTAACAGTGTTTTAATATTTTAGAGTTTAAAATTTGTATGTGAGGTTGAGAACATGTATGTTTGTGTATATCAAATTTCAATTATTGGGTCAAGTTTGTATCTTCCTTAAAGACCTCCATGACCACTCATATTTGCAGTCCTTTCTCCCTCCTCAAATCACACTGTCTAAATTCCCATGATGGGTTTGCGAGTAAGAAATATATAACCACTGTTGCACACTTTCTGTAGGAAAAATTGATAAAATATGTCAAAATTGTAAAATTCTCCCTGTCTGCCCTACCCCCCATTTGTCATGCTCCAGCTCTTTCTCTCTAAAATGAATAAGTAAATATTTAAAAGAAAGGTACCAAAAAAGCAAACAGAAAATAGAAAGGTACCAGTGTGCAAATAAAATCGCATGTGCCCTCATGCCTGTGTGTGCGTGCATGTGTGTGTGTGTGTGTGTGTGTGTGTGTGTGTGTGTGTGTGTAAACAGGGAGAGTGAAACAGATGGGAGGGGGAGTTTAGTGTGGGAAAAGGAAAGTTTCACCTTTTTGTTTCTGTTTTTATTTTGTTAAACTTTATGTTCAGTTTGCATTTTCTAATCTCATAAGTAAATCACATGTATGAATTCAGGTATGTGTTTAATGACAATCAGAGTTATCTGGACAGTAATACGTGTGGCTGTTTTCTTTTACTGCTTTTCTATATTCATAAAATTAATAGTGTGGTTTCTACAAGCTTGTATCAATTAAAAGTCCCGAATATCCAAAAAGATCATATCCCACAGTTTTTTAAAGTCTGTTGGGAAGCCCAAATTCAACATTTGTAAACATATAATATTATAAGTGCTGATTTCCTAGCAGGTCACAAAGCATACTTTGTTGATAAGTAACTGAATGAATTTGTTGCTTTGCTTTTGAGTTTACCCATCCATATTTAGTTTATGTGACAGACCTAAGAGCTTTCTCTTCTTTTTCTTCCAGTTACCTCCATTTTCCTTTGATATCTCATGTTAAGTGGGGGATTTTTATAGCTTGTCTAAAGACTTTAAATGTTTTGGTTGACAACTTTGGGAATGAGACACTCTAGAGTTTGAGCAATCTTTGCTGATGGGGCAGGTGCTAGAAACTGGGTCAGGGGATAGGGTTCCAAGACTGGGTAATTAGGACAGGTGTGAGATGAAGACACGGAAAAGCCACTGGAATGAACATTATGCAGAGATAGTGGTAGTGATTGGTGAGATACGAACTGGTTTATGACCAGGGAAGTTTAGGACAAGGGAAGAGATATGGTAGCAAGAGTTTGGGAGGAGATTATATTCAAATCAATTTGACCTCAGTATTATTAGGAGGAAACCATGTCCTACCAGTATTGTTCATCAGGACTTACTGAACAAATATTGCTAACAACCTTGAAGAAAGGATGATTGAATGAAACGTGCCTTGGAAGTTAGAGACAGTGAACTGCTCCAGAAGAGTTAAAGGCATCTCTTCCAGAGTCTCTGATCATATTCTAAGGGGAATAAAAACTTGGAGATGTTCTCCTCTTCTCTCCCAGAGAACTTAAGATCCAGAGGAAAGATCTCTTTTGCTGTCTTTGTGTCTGTCTCTCTCTAAGATGAGGCAGATATTCCAGGTGCTTTGGGTTAGTTTGGGGTCTTATAATTTTAGGGTTTCTCCTAAAAGTTGAGCCAGATGTGGCAAAAAGAATCTGACCTTCTTTATATCACCTGAGAGGAATTGGATGGGGAATCAATGCTACTAAGGTGCTCTGTGACTACATAAAGGATCTTCTCTCTGATCCAGAGATCTTGTGCTTCTAGGATTAACAAATAAATAAAGAGATAAAACTCAATAATAAACACCTGCATTCTGGGTGAATAGTTCAATTTTTAGATGTTGGGAAAAGTAGAATTATATATATATATATATAATATATTACATATATATTATAAAATAATATAATAAAGTGGAATTATTTATATATATAAAATATTTTCGGAGAGTGCCCTGATTTCAAATGATTTTACACTATCATTACCCTGACAATTATCATCAGAATATCTTAAAATTTTAGACTAAAGTTGTCCAATTATAGCTTCATAACTTCCTTCCCTTGGAGAAAGGCTAAAAGAACTGAGAATTCAGGAAGTGAGTTTGAATTCAGAGGAAGCTCAGGGTCTGGTGAGAAACTTGAGTTCTAGGCAGGTGAGATAAGGCAGAAGCCCCGTGAAATGGATCAGGCTGAAAACTAAGGAAGTTTGAAAGTCTGAAAACTAGAAGTGACATTCAGTACATTGCAAGCTGGGTCTTAATGCATGCTCACAAAACTGACTTCAAGATCAATTACCTGGAGAAGGTGAAGCAAGCAACTCCTATCATTCACTGGTTAGGACTGACTCAAAACACTCCCATGGGAGGCTGTAGTTATCTGGAATCATTGGCTGCACCTGGCCAAAGCTGATGAAATCAACTATTATATTTTATTTTGTTTTCTTTCATTATTTCATTTCTTTTTCTTTTTCTTCTGGTGGTTTTCCTATAGATGATGCCTTTTAGCACACAGTAAGAAACACACAGGTTTGCACCCCTCTCTCTCTATCACAGGTCACGGTTACATGAATCTAGAAACATGAAAGGCAAAAACATTTACTAATTCCCTTCTCCTAATGTTCACTGACAGGGAGGACTGTTGTTTTTGAGATTTTTTTTTTCTTTTTATCGTTGTTGTTGTTTTTCTCTTGGGATTCCAAAATAGTCTCTTTTCCCTCCACATGTGGCAACATTGTGGTCATTTTATGCAGTAATGTTTGCAATGTATTGCCTTTAGTATATCTGTCTTATTTCCAAATAAAATTGTAAGATGATTCGGGATAGGGATAATATTGAATAGTTATAGGAGTTAAAATCCTAAGAATGGGGAGCCTGGGTGGCTCAGTTGGTTAAGCAACTGCCTTCAGCTCAGGTCATGATCCTGGAGACTCGGGATTGAGCCCCGCATCGGGCTCCCTGCCTGACGGGAAGCCTGCTTCTCCCTCTCTCACTCCCCTGATTGTGTTCCCTCTCTAGCTGTGTTTCTCTCTGTCAAATAAATAAATAAAATCTTTAAAAAAAAATAAGAGCTTTTAAAAAAAATTTAAAAATCCTAGTCATAGTGCTAAGGACATAGAGAATACTCAATAAGTATTATTTACTGATATAGAATCATTTAAAACAGTCATAAATGAAACAAAATATACTCATAGGATTCAGAAAGGAAGTCTGGATAATAAAAAAAATAACAAGTTAAGAAATTCTATTTCTAGCCAGTAATGAAATAACTTGTACTAGACTAACATTCTACCATAAATGCTAAAAATGTAAACAATAATAGAGGACAGTAGGAGAAGGAAAGGAAATGCGAAGTAGGGTAATTCAGGGAGAGAAACGAAACATGAGAGGATTTGGACTCAGAAACAAACTGAGGGTCTTGGGGGGAGGCGGTGGGGGATGGGAGAGCCTGGTGGTGGGTATTGAGAGCACATATTGCATGGAGTACTGGGTGTGGGGCATAAACAATGAATCTTAGAACACTGAAAAAATAAAATAAAATTTTAAAAAAATCTAAGCAATATATATAAAACATGACTGTAATTCCTAAGGTAAGAGACACACTCAAGGTGATCCCTATGATTGTTCTGGCTTCCCTGCTTAAATATGTTTCCCAGATCACAGATCGAGGAGGTGGAGACTGAGTAGAACGGAGCAACTTCACTAAGCTGACAAAGCACATTATAGATATAATATGGGACTACTGAGGCAGCTGACTCTCAAGGGGCATAGTACTGGAGATGCAGGGATACAAAAATCTGTAAGTAAGACCCTTAACGTTTTGGCTGATTGGTAAGACTTTGGCCAAGTATTCCACTGAGAATCCAGAAATGTCATGTGTTAAGAGTAGACTGGTAGTCCAACCACAAGTAAGAGTTAAGGTAGACATGACATGTCAAAAGTTTCAAACAATCATGAAGGGGATCAAACTCTTTGACCTGTAAACAATTTTATGGAACAATTTCAAGATTACTTAAAAGAAGACAACAAAATTTAGACTATCATCAAAATATCAGGAGCATTCAGCATAAAATAAAAAAATTCCTACAAATTAAAATAAATTAAAAAATACATAACCCATAATCAAGGAAAAAAAGTCAACAAACAGCACTAGTGATGACATAGTTAGCTTGTAAGGACTTTAAACAATCATAAATACATTTAACAATGATAATGAGAACATGGACAAAAATGAGCAAACAAATGGTATCTCAGAATCTCAGGAGACAAACGGAAAAGATAAAATAATTAAAACAGAGGGGTGCCTGGGTGGCTCAGTTGGTTAAGCGACTGCCTTCAGCTCAGGTCATGATCCTGGAGACCCGGGATCGAGTCCCACATCGGGCTCTCTGCTCAGCGGGAAGTTTGCTTCTCCCTCTCTCACTCCCCCTGCTTGTGTTCCCTCTCTAGCTGCTGTGTTTCTCTCTGACAAATAAATAAATAAAATCTTAAAAAAATAATAATAATTAAAACAGAAATTTTAGAATGTAAAAAATATATAAAATCTAAAAAAAATACTGAATGTTGTTAAGATCAGGTTAGACACTGAAAAGTTCTGTGACTTGAAATCTAAAGTTATAGGAAAATACACAAAATTGAAGCACAAAGAAAAATATGCCTAATAAATGACCAGCATATCAGTAAACTATGATAAAATATTACGTAGTCAAAGCTACATGCAGTGGATGTCTCAGAAGAAGGGATGCAGAGATTTCTACAGGAAATTATATTTGATGATATAAAAGGAAAACAGTTTTCTAACTAGATTTAAAGGGAAAAACAACAACATCATCATCAAAAAACCTGTAACCCACATATAAAGGATCTCAGGAAGCCCTAGAGAGATTAACACAAAACAAAAACACCATCTAAGCACTTCCTAGTCAAATTACTGAAACCAAATTTAACATAAGTATATTAAAAGTAGTCGAGGAAGGTAGGCTTGTTACGTATAAGAGAACAATGGTACAAATTACCTTTGTCTTCTTATCACAATGGATTGGTGTGTTTAAAATGCTGCAAGAAAAAATAAATTTCTGAGACTAGAATTCAGTTTTGAAAATGAAGGCAAAATAAAGACATTTTAAGCTAAAGAAAAGCTGAAAGAATCAATGCTCACTAGATCCTCTCTTACAGAAATACCAAAGAAAATTTCTCAAGTGGAGAGAATATATTACACTGACACTTAGATCTTCACAAAGGTCTGAAGAACACTGGAAATAATCACTATGAAAGATTTTTTCTCATCTATTCATACTTTTAAATGATAAATAGTGTTTGAAGTAAAAGCAATAATATAAATGATGAAGTTTATGACATAGAAAATTGAAATGGGCTACTGTGTCACAAAAAACAGAGGGAGTCAGTGGAAGTAAACTGTTAACACTCAAATTTTACTAAAAGTGATATAATATTATTTGGGAATGGATGATGATAAGTTAAGGATTCATATAACAAGTTCTTAAGAAAGCACTGAAAAAATAAAGATGTAGATACAAACAAAAATAAATATTTTTAAAAAAGGAGATAAATATAATTTATCTTAAAAATTACCTATCTATCAATATATATACAAATATATATACATTTATATATATATATATATATATATATATATATATTTTATATTAACCATCTACCTTCCTTTCAGGTCATGATCTCAGGGTCCTGGGATAGAGCCCAGCATCAGGCTCCCTGATCAGTGGGGAACCTCTTTTCCCTCTCCCTCTATTCCTCCCCACTGCTTGTATGCTCTCTCACTATCTCTTTCTCAAATAAATAAATAAAATCTTTTAAAAAATTGGAAACAAAAAGAATAACAAGAAGTGCTATTATGTTATATTAAATTAATACATCAAAAATTATATTAAATATAAGTAGACTAGACTCTTCAGTTAAAGGAAGAATTTACCATATTAACTGAATAAGCAAGACTCGGTAGATGGTTAATATAAACTATAGATATATTTAGATATAGATAGATAGATAGATAGATAGATAGATAGATAGATAATTTATAAGATAAATTATATGTAAGAGATACATTTTATATATAAAACTGAAGATATATTATAAATGAAAGAATGGGGAAAGATATATTATGTAAACCATAAAAAACCTGGAATGACTCCAGTTTTGCCTGAAAAAGTGGACTGAGAGCTTCAAGGTATCACTATTGATAAAGACGAGTATTAAACTATGACAAAAAGCGTTATCTATCAAGAAGTCATAGCAGGTGGTGCCTGGGTGGCTCAGTTGGATAAGCAACTGCCTTCAGCTCAGGTCATGATCCCAGAGACCCCGGATGGAGACCCACATCGGGCTCCCTGCTCGGTGGGAAGCCTGCTTCTCCCTTTCTCACTCCCTCTGCTTGTATTCCCTCTCTGGTTGTGTTTCTCTCTGTCAAATAAATAATATCTTAAAAAAAAAAAAAAAAGAAGTCATAGCAATACTGAATTTCTATGCACCCAATAATATACCTTTAAAAGACACATGAAGGAAAAACTGGCAGAATTGAAAGGAGAAGGTTAAATCTACTCCCATGGGTAGTGATTTCAATACTCTTTTTTCAGTAACTGGTAGAGAAATACGTATATCATTGAAGAAATTAAAATATTTTAAGTGCAGCTACTCTCAATGAGGGAGTAGTAGACTTAATGGACTTTTATCTTCTGTCCCCTATTTTTGTTAGTTGCATCATTTTTATGTTTTTATTTTTCATTATAATAATGCTGCTCTTTTATTTTTCTACTGGATCTACAATAAAATATATGGTCCCTACCACTGAAGTTTTGCTATTATTCTCTCAGTCAGTTCTTGATTAGAGTTTATCCTCTAGTATTTGCTCATAATTATCACTGGGCAAATATTTAGAGTTATTAAGCTTTGAATCAGTTTGAGAGTATGATTTAAATTTGAATAAAACTTTGTCTAGATATAAAAATCTTGGACTCACCATTTCTTTCTTTGAGTTTCTTGTATTGTTCCAATAGCATCTGGCATTGAATTTTGTTTGAGTTAATTTTACAGTAACATGATTTTATTTACTTATAAGAGATTTGATATAGTTGGTCTCAATACATTTTTAACGTCAAAGTTTCAACATATATTAGAATATCTTTTAGTATTGGTTGCTTTGGATCAGTTTTCCCTGGCACAGTATATTTTTTCAACATGTAGCTTTAACCTTCTATTACTTCAGGAAAGACTTTTTTCTTGAGTTGTCATTTAAATATTTGTTCTATTACATTTTAGGAGTCCAGAAGATGGCCTTTCTCCTTAGGGTGCCAGTTATAGATAATTCATTTTTTCTGGTGTTTTCATTTTTCATTATGATTTTTTTGTTATTGTTCCTTTTCTCTATTTATTATAAAAATCTCTGATGTCTATTCTACCCTGTGCTCCATTTTATTTTGTCTTTATTCATAAACTGGGTTTATTTTTTTTAAAGATTGTATTTATTTACTTCTTTGCTTATATATTTATTTAGAGAAAGCATGAATGGGGTGGGGGGGTGGCAGAGGAAAAGGGAGAGAGAGAATCTCAAGCAGACTCCATGCAGAGCATGGAGCCCAATGTGGGGCTCAATCTCATGACCCTGAGATCATGACCTGAACTAAAATCAAGAGTTGGACATTTAACCCACTGAGCCACCAAGGCATCCCTGTCTTTTTTTTTTTTTTTTCTGAGTTCAATTTATTTTCTATTTTCTCTTTTCTTATTATCTCTTCCTTTTTTTCTGATGTAAACATTTGAGTGTTTCATTAAACTTGTTCTTTATTTCATGCTGGAAATTTTGGTGACATTTTTCATCTGTTTTGTGTCTAATTCTTTGGTGAATTTTCTTTATACATAGAAGATTTTTGCATTTCATTTTACTTTTCCCTTATTATGTATTTCTGTTTCTCTCTACTTATTCCTTTTTTACTGCTCAATTCTGAATAATTCAGATATTCAGAAAACTATTAATGTCTGATTCCTATGAAAGAGGAAGGGATCAGAATATTCTTTATATCTTAGTTCAAGGGCACCTTACTTGTTTGCTACAGCAAGAGGCCCTTCCCTCATAACAGGTACCCACTTTGTATAGGTTAATTTCTTCTGACTCATAACACACCTGACTCCAAAGCACTTGAACAGCTGGTACAGACACATTGCTTTAATAGCCACTGCCACCAAGGAACATGACCAGTGCTTTTCTAGGCAATTTCATTGTCTTTAGAAAGTATATTTTGCAACACACATGCTGAAAGATACCAATTGTTCTAGATTTTTCAGTCTGGCATGACAAAAATACCATAGACTGGGTGTCTTAAACCACATACATTTATTTCTTACTGTCTGGAGGCTGAGGAATCCAAAGTCAAGGCACCTGCAGATTTGGTGTCCAATAAGCCTACTATCTGATTCACAGACAGCTGTCTTCTTGCTGTGTCCTGACATGGCAGAGGGCATGTGGGGGCTCTCTAGATCTCTTTTATAAGAGCACTAAACCCATTCACCAACGTTCTGCCCTCATGACCTCATCACCTTCCAAAAAGGCTCATTTCCAAATACCATAACATCAAGGATTAGGACTTCAACTTATGAATTTTGGGAGGACATAAACATTCAGTCCAGAGCATCAACTCAGCATCCTTCAGTGTACTTTTTTTTTAAAATTTGAAAGCATGTACTTTATTGTCCTTCTAAATATCAATAATAGATCATTCATTTCAACCTGAAAGACAATATGTAAGTTACATTCCCAAATATTTCTTTTAATTATTTTTTTAATTTAAATTCAGTTAGACAACATATAGTACTTCTACGCATTTCCTATCTGCCTTGCCTATTGGTTTTGGCCACTATCCCTCCCATTTAGAAAGAATGTAAGTTATCAGTTTTTGTGATGGCTGCTGACTCTCTATACCTCATTTCATTTTGTTCACCTTTAATATACAGGTAACGATAGTTGCTCAGGTGGTTGTTATGAGGTTTACGAGAGTTAATGTTCATAAAGCACTCCTAGCAATACCCGGACCTCAACTATTATTTAAACTTTTATTACACTAATGCAAACAAACAAATCTACCATGTCTAGACCCCTTTTTCTCCCAGCTCTTCTTGGCAGGAACATCATAGCTTCTCATTTAGACTCCGTGGGTCTCAGAAGGTTTTGGCAGTACTCACATATTATTTGGAATTTAGAGGTTTTCACTTACTTGTAGTGATACTAAAAATATAGTTTGAAGGGTTCCCCCCCCCATTCTTATTTCCTATTTGCTTTCCTGGAAAAGAAATACAAGAGCTTTCAGTACATACATCCATAGCCCAAAAGAAAAGTCACTTACAAATTTGAATCATTTGTACTTTATCTTACTTAAGGTCCTAAGTCCTAAACTAACCTAATATGGAAAGAGAACATCTTGCCTTTGTCATTTGTTTCATCTTCTCATGTATCAAAAGATACACTTTGAGGAACTGGCCAGATCCTTCTTGTATAAATATTAAAGGAGTTAAATATGAGAAAGAATAAAAAATGTTTTCAGATATTAGGCAAAGTAAACAAATCTGTTCTCTTAGGAAGATCTATTTGTCATAGGGTTGGCATTTTTATCAAAACATCTAGACCCGCACATCTGCCCCTGGAGCAAAATTTGAATCACTGGCTAAATATTCCTGTCATACATAACCCAGTGGTCTAAAGTAAAATGATATCATGCAATATATTTTATTAGTTTTGTTCAAATGATTGGTTTTTTTTCATATGAGAATGAAAAATAATAATTTTTCTGATACCCAGGTAACAGTAATGACATTTTTTTTCAAGTTGATTTTAGCAGCCCAGCAGGAACATAGCAGAAAACAGTGTGAAAATTAACAGAAGCACATTAAGCTCATTTGCACACACCCACGCACTGAAGCAAAAGTTATAAGTTTGTAAGATACAAAAAAAGGGGGGTGAGACTACATTTTAAAAAAACACTTGGAAAGGAAACAAATAACAGAAGTTCTACAAAACTTAATTTTCTTAGGATCCTAGGGATATATGATTTTCAGGAATTTTTTTTTTCTGTGAAACAGTGGAGGATAAGGTCCTCTATCTGGATGTCAGGAAGAAAAAAAGAGAAAGTTGGTGGAGGGTGGGGGGAACATGGTGGTGGTGATGCTTGGGAGAGTCTCAAAATGTTCTCTATATCAGATAAATAATTAGGCAGATTGAAGCCCAAAGCCTAGGTTCAAATACATAGACTTACCCTCCAAGTGACATTCCCTGAGAGCGTGGGCCAAAAAAATGTGTTTACGGACACACTTACACCGAGGTCAGTATGAAATCCAACATGTAGAGAGAAGAAACATCCTCAGACCCCTACGCTTAGGACTTTTGATGGCTTGAATCCACTTCAACAGACAATCGGTACTAACTCTTCTTGCTCACCAGTCAGAGAAGTCGTTTCTTCTCCACAGGTTGGAGAAAGGAAAAGTAAAGTCATAGTGGGATGTCCTTACCCACAGAAACCAGTGGAAGGAGGCACTACTCCTTCTAACACAAGGTTTTTTGGGAGTTGTTTTTTTTTGTTGTTGTTGTTGTTTAAGTTGTCCTTAAGAATGATGGTCTGGACTCTGGCAAAAAACCTGAAGGTAGAGAAGGGAGAGGGATGGGGGATGAGGTAACTGGGTGATGGGTATTAAGGAGGCACATGTGGTGATGACCGTTGGGTGTTATATGCAGCTAAGAAATCACTGATCACTACACCAAAAACTAATGATGTACTATATGTTGGCTACTTGAGCATAATAATAAAACATTAAAAATAAATTAAAAATAAATAAAAGAAAAAACAATGATGGGTTTACAGAAATAAAGACCACCCAACCCAAAACAGAGTCTACTATTTAGAAGTTTGCCACAGCAAGGGAGTCCGCCACCATTGCTGTGTGCGGCAAAGATTCAAAGGCAGGCAGGGGAGAGAATACGAAGGGTGGATAGCTTTAGGTTTGCTCTGACTGGAAGCTGTTGATATGGAAGAGTTATCCTTGAGCTAACCAGAAGCAGGAAAGCATATGTAGTTGGTTTGGGGAATGTCATTGGTGTTTTTCCAATTTGTCCTAAGTTGGAAAAAGGCCAAAAAGACACAAAAATGGTAGTCACTAATTGGTAGTCTTGACCATTCAGGGCTGATTGCATCAAAGGTTGTGATTTGGTCTCCTTTGTTTCTTCCCTGAAACAGAGATGTGTTGTCTTGGACTGGCTATTTTCCAGATATTCATTTTCTGGGGTTTAAACATTTTGATCAAAATGTAAGGGCTATTGAGAATGCAACACTTGCTTCTGTTTACTTTTGAAAAAAATTAAGGAAATTTAAGCTGAAGCCATCTATAGATGCTGAAAATAAAATCTACCTAGATTGAATATGAAGTTGATGGCCCATTAGGGAAGACTGCATACAGTACATGGTGGCAAGAAAAACACAGTCACATACATGTCAATGAAGGATGACCTACATTGTCTCTGAAAATAAAGTTGCACAATGTTATCATAAGGATTGTTTAGCATAAAAGTATGTAGAACCAACAGAGGTTCATAAAATTACTACATCTGAGCAAATAAAAAACCTTATTTTTAAAATTCATGTTACTTAGATTAATAACATACTGATAAATTTAATAGGCTGGATCTTTCCTACATCTCTATAGTGTTCCATTTGTAGTCTGATTTCAGTCTGTGTGTGTGTGTGTGTGTGAGAGAGAGAGAGAGAGTTGGGGTGAGAGGCAAAGGGAAAGAGAGACAGAATCTTAAGCAGGCTCCTGACACAGGGCTTGATCTCACAACCTTGAGACCAAGACCCTGAGCTCATAACCTGAGCCAAAATCAAGAAATAAACACTTGGGGTGCCTGGGTGACTTGGTTGGTTGAGTGCCCATTGGTTGAGTGCCCAATTCTTTGTTTCAGTTCAGGTCATGATCTCGGTGTCATGAGATCGAGCCCCACTTTTGTCCCCATGCTTAGCGGGGACTCTGCTTCTCCCTCTCTCTCTGCCTCTGCCCCTAACCCCACTAGTTCTCTCTCTCTCTCTCTCTCTCTCTCTCTCTCTCTCTCTCTCTCTCTCAGATAAATAAATAAGTCTTAAAATAAAAAAAGAAGAGACACACACTTAACCAACTGAGCCACTCAGAAACCTCTGACCTCAGTTTTAATAAATGCAATCTCCTAGTGATCAACAGATACAAATAGCCTTTTTTTTAAAAAAAAAAATGGCTTTTGATTTTCATAATCTCCTAAAACTTTGAACTTCTGGATTTTTCCTAATTATTTTCAGAAAGATTTAAAAATTCTGTCCTTTTCTACCTCACCTAATCATGGAGGCAATGTGGATGCTACTTTCTGTTTGTTCTTTGCTTATGCATTTTGTGACGAAGTATGTTTCTGGTTTCTTGTTATTTTTTTAATGCTATTTATTTTTTCAGTGTACAAAATTTTAATACCTCTTTAATTCACTAGCAAGATTATAAACCCACCACTTCCATTAAAACTACTTTAGTGTTAAAGTTTTTCAATAATTGATCATTTATAAAATGCAATAAGTATTATTCTCTTCTTGACTTATTTGATCTCTGTGTTGATTACTTCCTTAAAATAACCCTTCCCTTCCTTGAATGCAATGTATGAAAATGTATGGTAGCTTTATTCCATCTGGGGAAATGGATTCTGTACTTTTAGAAAGAGAGTGGGACAGTGTGATAAGGTCCCAGCAAAATGACACAGTGAGGGTCTGTTTGTTGTTCACAGCAGAAGAGCCAAGATCTAGGTAGTGACTCCAGTGGGAAAGAAAGAAATTATAATCTGTGATCTAATTATAAGAGAGAAGGGGGAGACTAAGGAAGATGATGGACCAGGCTCCATGTTAGATCCAACACACTTCTGGGTCTTTCTGTGTTTTTTACCTATGACTTCCCCTATCTCCACATCTCTTGCTTCTAATCTGCCTTTCCCCTATCCCCCCTTTCTTTACTGCTTGGTCTTTCCCCGTTTTCCTTTCCTTCCTCATGTAATTCCTTCCCCTTACATTTTCTAGGGAAAACTGAGTTTGACCTTGCACAATGAAATTATTTTGTTTTTTTGTTTAAGCTCTGTTTCTTTTCAGTCTCCTTTTTTGTCCCAGAGGGAAAACCCTGAAATTACAGT
Source organism: Spilogale gracilis (assembly GCA_004023965.1). Lineage (NCBI taxonomy): Eukaryota > Metazoa > Chordata > Mammalia > Carnivora > Mephitidae > Spilogale > Spilogale gracilis. The sequence continues at coordinate 34,255 of PITA01010488.1, forward strand.
TCTCTGAACTAGTCACTTTTGCTTCTGGCTGAGACAGGAGATTTAATAAATAATAAAGAAACCTGCAAAATAATGTATCTATTCCTCCAAAAGACTTGGTTAATAAGTGTGGTATTTTCTGTGGAAAGCACCCATTGATTTCTGTATAAAGCTGTTGGTGTGTGTTCAATACTTAACATTTGCAATGGACAAGGTCCAGAATTAACATGTAGTTTTCGGGGCATTCTGGGCACACAGAGGGAACAATGGATAATAATATGCCATCCAAACAAAGTCATACCGGCTCTGCAGACATAAACTTATAACTGATTTTGGTCCATGTCTCTTATTTAGAAACTCATCTTGAAGCCATTTAACTCCCAAGAATGCTCCATTAATGCACCTAGATGCTAGTGATTGCTTCTCTGGGCTTTCAGTGTATTTTGCGTCTGTCTCCTAAAAATGTGAAAGAATTGTCATACTGCATTCCTGTCAGAGAAAAACCTTAGCATGGATCTAATATTCAAACTTTACTGGAGAATTGGAGATGATCTCTATGGCTGACAAATATATTTTTCTTTTAAAAGAACAAACTATCCAGAGGGACATCTCAGTGCTTCTAATTAAACATTTGCTATCAACAGACCATTAAAAAATCATAGAGAAATAGTCCCTGAAAAATGAAAATCTAAATGTTGGAGCACATTTATTTTCTCTTTTAATTCAACATATGCCATCTTTCTTTGTTACTCTGTAAAATTATGCCACGGGTAGCTCATCTTTTGTCTAAGAACATGAATCAACCTGCTGGTGTTAGGGAAAGATTTTCCCTAGAATCATTAGAATCTTTCATTTTCATCAAATTTTAAAATGTCACTTATGGTGTGCATTTGTTCAATGATAGCATTTAGTAGCCTCTCCAAGCTCTTAACCTTCTTTTTTATCATCTCTTCTCAGAAAACCCAAGTCTAAATATCCCCTATCTTCATCTCAGAAACTCCCCCAGGAAGCTCCTAGCAGTGTTTCAAGCTACACTTCTATTCTGTCTCATTCTATTCCCCTTCTTTTAACTACTTCCAAACCTTCTTTGGCCTTGTAAACAGAATCTGGTTTAGACTTGCTGGGCTCCAACATAAGATGGTAGCCTCGGAGAACTAGCCTGGTAGCATGTATGGGGCTGAGGTCCAGCATCCAGACCACTTGCTTCTTCAAGTGCCCTTTGGAGCCCATTAATAGCAAGTGACTCGAAATCCCATAAAGTAACTTCTGAAGAATGACCAGTTTTAACACATGAAGGGAAACGGGCCATAAAGAAAGAAGGCCCCTCTGCCGAAAATATTTGCCCTAAAATGCTTCAATTGTAACAGTTCTTTCAAAGCGAATTCTCTGTAATAAAGGAAATAACCCATTCACCATCCCTAGTCTGATTCAGCCTACAGAGCTTTGTCTTAATAGCTCCGTTAGATGCTATACTGGAAGGAAATAAATGGACTAGCAGGTGTAGAAGGAGAGGAAAGAGATCTCTCTTCCCACAAGCAAGCCTCCTCAGAGTGTCTGTAATTACCTTCTGTACTGGGGCTCTAGAGAGCCAAAGGGCATTGTCTGGAAGGCCATAAATGGGGGGAATTTGCTCCAGAATTACCTGGAGAGAAACAGGAAAGAGAAGCCCACTCAAGCAAGGTATTTTGAAACAGACAAATTTTGGAGCCACTGTGCCCATAAATGGTTACTAATGATGTGACCTTTGCAAATTAGTTGACCTTTCAATTTTTTTCTTATCTATAAAATGAGGATAGGAACTTCTTATTACCATGCAATATTATAACATATTAAATACCTTGAATAAAATTATTCCATTTTCTTTCTAGTGGAGGCTACACCTGTTAGTACTTTTTTAATTCTATAAATATAATAAGTCCCCTTATTCAGGCGCCTGCAAAATTACCTGAGTTTCATATTTTCTTTGGCCATGTTAACCGAATAACTCCTAAGGATATAGCTGTAATGTAGTAGGAAAAAAACCTAGATCAAGACCCCTGAGTTGGAATGGTGGCTGATTCCTGATAAACTAATTCCATTTGTTTCTTTGAAATAGTCATTAATCTTCTGTAAAGCTCACTTTTCTAATCCGCAAAAGATGAATGTCAGTACGCCATCAGGGTTTTATGATTATTAAATGACAAAGGTGTGCTAAAATGCATTGAAAGTAAAAATGATAAAATGTCGAGGGGCATAATTTCCATAGTCTATTGATTAATGGCTCTCCTCAATATTTTTAACTATAAAAATTATTTTAATGTAGAATTTGATACCAATCTAATAGAGAAATCTTAGGCAATACATCTCTTGAGTTGTATCTGGACATGTGAACCATGAGGTTCCTGTGCTCTTTGTTCTAGTGATTCCACTACCAAAGGTCAGTAAAAGACCTGAGACCCAATTCTGACATATTGGGGTGAGAATTTCCCTTGCATCTTCAAAGCAGTTCGTAGACAGCAGCTGGGTATCCTATAACTCAGCTCAATTCTAACACTACCTACCCAGAGATAGCATCAGACCCTGCAGGTGAAAGTTGCAGTCCCACAAGACGGACCCCCACATACTTCAAATCCTGGTCACAAGTCCATGCTGCCACCTATACTTCTACCAACTAGCTATAGGGTCAAAAGTTGTCACAGCCCCTTCTTTGGGTTCCATTAACTAGAGCAGCTCATGGCACTGAGAGACACATTTTACTTACTACATTCCCAGCTTATTATGAAAGAATATAACTCAGGAGCAGCCAGATGGAAAAGAGGCATAGGGCAAGGTGGGGGGAAGGGCAAAGCGTTTCCATGCTCTCTGAGTACACCATTCTCCTTGAATCCCCATGTGTTCACCAACCCAGAGCTCTCTGAACCCCATACTTTTATGGAGGCTCCATTACATAGGTGAAGTTGGCCAAATCACTGGCCATTGGCCACTGATTCAAACATTAACCTCTCTCCTTTCCTGGGACCAAAAGTTCCAACCTTCTAATCTCATGGTTGGTTCTTCTGGCAGCCAGCTTCCTCCTTACTTGGGGTCCAAAACCCACCTGATTAACATATTAAAGAGCGGCTCCCACCACTTAGGAAATGCCAAGTTTTAGAAGGTCTGTGCCAGAAACAAGGATGAAGACAAACATATTTCTGATTATAAATCACAATATCACAGTCACGAAAGTGTATCTGTGGGAGCTACACTCCCCTCCTGTGTGGAAGGTGTGAGCATTCTCAGAAGGGATCTTGGAAAGAAGGAAAAGGGGAGATAAATAGGCTCCATGAGAACCTGACCCTTATCAGACCTGGGCTTGTAGCTCTCAAGCTCGATTTCACAATTGTGTGGAGCAAATCCACTAAGGGAGTTTCAGGGTCACTAATAATGTATTTCACTCAGATTCCCACAAGGCACCTATTTTTTTATTGTTTGCTAAGTATACTACTCTTCCAAAATAAAGACAAAATAAAGAAAAGGAAATCCTTCCTTTCCAGAGGTCCTCACACCCTAGAATTTCAATGTTTCCCTTCTTTCTGCATTCAAATAAATGAGTAAGAGTTCTTTTTATAACAGCAAGATGCAGTTGATGTGTGATGTTTCGGGGTGTCTCTCATGGTTCACAACAATCTGATTTTATCAAAAGATAAGAGAGCAAAACCTCAGGGACTTTTCTGTTGGCTTTGCATTTATGATGTAAGCATTCACTGTTAATAAGATAATTCTAAAATATTCATAATTGTTCTTATCTCCTGGCAATTAGGAGATCCATTTTATCATGAGAAAACAGCTCAAAATTTGGAAGGAGAATATCCCTAGAGTGGCTGTTAGTTCCAATTATTATATATTTTGATATCTCAGTCTCCACCCAAGATAGGTCACATTTTATATATTTCATTGATGACCTCTTTACTCTCCACTCCCCCTTTTTCTATTTCCTTTCTGTTGTTCCAATTCACAATTTGTATGTAGAGTGCTCTGCTTTCCCATTTACTAAATTTAATGTTGAGAAAATGATACACTAATGAAGTGGGTAAATGTTATTAAAATACAAAGTCTCAATAATTTTTATTCCCTCAAATTGACTCAGTCTCTTTAAACTTCCAGACTATGGGATGCCTGGGTGACTCAGTCGGTTGAGCATCTGATTCTTGATTTCGGTTCAGGTCATGATCTCAGGGTTTTGATATCAAGCCCCACATCAGACTGTGCACTCAGTAGGGAATCTGCTTGAGATTCTGTCTTGCCCTCCGATCCATCCCCCTGTTGACACTAGTCTCTCCCTCTCTAAAATAAATAAGTAAATCTTTAAAGCTCCGACTATGAAAATCCTATATTGTCCAGGTGTTTTCTTCAGAACATTTAGAAAGAGACTATAGCTCTCATCATTCTAGACAAGATTTTTTTATTTATAGCAGCAAAAAGCATTGTTCCATCTAAATATTTGTGCAGTTTCTATGTTTTCTTATTAATCAATGAAAACCAAAGACTTGTGTTATAGAAACAGAGTTCTGGGATGGGAGTATAAGTATGCAGATGTCTGTGTCAATTCTTTTCTTGATAATGTATGTAACCTTCCCCAATTCAGTAGTCATCTCTTGTGTGTCCTCTCCTCTGTATGATGTGGTCTCTTCTCTACATGACTATAGGGCAGATATGCTAAAGACTAGATGCTTGTCATGAGATATGTTACCACTAGAGTAGGAAATAAGAGATGTCCATAAAATCCCATGGAAGATGGTAAAATAGATTCTCTATTCTGGCAAGTACAAATGAAGTGTGGTGGGAGTTTAGAAATAAAAGAAGGTACTTGCTTCCAGGAATTATCCAGAAAGACATGAAGGGAAAAATGAGATGGCAACTGAGTGGGCCATGTGGTGGCCATGCCACTAATAAGGCGGTGGAGGAGAGGTGAGCATTCCACATAGGGGGACCATGTGCACAGGTTCACGGACACAGCTGAAGGCAGGATGTGCTCTAAGAAAGTATAGACTGGGCAGCGTTATGAGATAACGCCGGACAAGCAGATCTTAAATTTAGACTACAAGCATTAGGAGTGGGGTGTGGCACAAATAAACATAAATTTTAACAAATCATTTGTTAGACCCTGAAGCCAGAACTATATCATTGCTCATCAAGCCAAATTTTGGAATTCAAGGCTTTCCTTCCCTTTTATTTACTTATTTATTTCCTCACTGCCCTGGTAGGACATGCGTTTGAACCCAAATGTGAAATCAAATGTGTCGGTGACACTGCTCATAACTGTTTTGTTTTTTAAGTGCCAACAATTTCCTTTCGTCGTGCAACAGTTTCTTTGCAGAATTGCCAGGTACAGGTCTTTTACATAGAAAGCACAGGAATCTCATGTAAAGAAGTGGAATGGTATTTTGAATTTGATATCTATAATTTCCCTTTCCCAGCTCAGATTCCTAAGATAATTCTGAGCTGTTTCCTCCTTGAGAATTCAGTGTGCTTTTTGAGTTTGCTTGTTTGTTTGTTTTAGGGAGAACTGCTTAATTAGTGATATTTTTGTCCCTGAGGTCAACCATTGGAAGAAATCTCTGGCACATTCTTTTGTGAATGACACATTCTTTTCACCTTTCTTTGACGTTGATATAAGTAGGCTCACGTTTCAGAAGTCGTTCGCGTAGTAGGGTATAAAAGATGATAAGAGTCAACCACTACATCACTAATTTTTTAAGGAAAATATTATCATAGTCACAAGATAGTATACTCTGAAGGTTTCACATGGCAACACAGGGAATGTTTTGCAGCTTACCCAAGTACTGAGACCTCACGGTGATTTCTTATAAAATAGATCCAGCTTGAACAGGAAGTTGCTTGCATTATGAAACAATAGTTCTTTCTGCATAACACAGAAACATTCAGCTTGACAGTCTTTGAGATATATGCTAAAGTTATTTTTAAAAGGCAGAGTACAGTCACTTAATATAACAAAACATGTTCTCATCAACATACTTTCCTGACTTATCTTCCTTGTGTCACTCTGCATTTCTTTAATTTATGCATCTACCATTTGACTTACTCTCTGTTAAACTCTAAATATCTTATTTATTTAAAGATTCTTTATTTTCATTTTTCCTGAATACTAAATAGTTTGCTCTATTCTAATATCCTTCTAAATTTCTCATTTTAAATTATGTTGCATCTTCATGAAAAATGTATTGCATTTCAAGCTGCCAGATCCTTTGATCCCCCTGATTTTTAAAAATCAAATCCTTTCTTTACGAAACCTCAAATCCTTAGGACTGTCTTGTTCTTCACCTTGTCATAAAAGTAAAATCCTCTACCTCCAAAATCTTAAGTGACTTTGCAAACTACATTCTTAGTAAAGAGCTAATCAATAATGCAATCACTCCTTTGGATTCTTTATCAAACTGCATTGAGGTTTTTCAGAAATCTCTTTGCCTGAAAAAAAAAAAAATAGAAAGTCACAACAGTACTTGGTGATGCAAAAGACTTCTTTCCCCAAGCTGATGATTGTCTTGCCTGGATAACGATAGATAGAGAAGTTTTGTTGAGTTTGTCTTGTTTCCTGTCAGTGTGTGGTTTTATATATCATCAGTTTATAACTTTGATACATTAAACTGCCTTTTCCATTTTCGGACATAGTCAGCAAAAGTTATCCTTGGTCTAAGAAAACAGGAAGCATCCCTGTCGGGGTCCTAAGAGTTGGGCTTCTTCCAAAGTCACTTATCTGAAGCAGGCCATACAGTTTGAGCATGCGCGTGGCCTGATTAGTCTACTTTAATCTCTGGCTCTTTTTTTTCTTCTTCCTTTATAGAAGACCAATAGGTGAATAAGGGAAGTGAAATTTTAATGATTTCATAGATAAAATATGAGGGAATGAAAGAGAAAGATTGAGTCTCCTTTGACCAAATAGATAACTTCATATTAGAATGTTTTTATTTGAAAAAAAAAATTACATAACTGTGGTAGATATCTCTTTTCCTTCTCATTTTTTTCTGCTTTTTCCAAAAAGTTAATATCATCACAGATACAGTTAGATGAAGACTGATTTGCAGAAGCAAGATCTAGAGCTTACTTCTTTAAAGGGGTGATGGTAAATAGGCATTTAGCCATGACTTGGATCCCAAGGAAGACGGTATTATCAGATAAAGAAAGAAGGAGGTGGAGAGGAAACATTTTTAGTGGACCTAGGGAGGAAATACAACCCCAGATAGTGAATTATGTGTAAATATGTGTAAGTGTTGCCAAAAGCAAGGTTGAATCTGTCAAGAAATAATGATGGGACTGATGTCACTGGAGTGATCGGGAGAAAGAATTACAGAAACCTTCCAACCACTGCAGTGCCCAAAAAATTATCACCAAATTTACCCCGGCACCTTCCTCACGGGAGGAAGTGAGAGGGATTTGCCGGCATGGGTGTGGAATCCAGTGGCCACAAGCGGCCAATCTAGAAACAGCGCATTTGAACACCTTCAAAAAAGTAGCTTAATTGCGCTGTGTCTCATAATGTTTGTGTCTTGCAAAGAAACTAACAGAGCTCCTGAATGGCAGAAGACATCCTTCAGAAGCAGAATAGATTTTGAGAGGTAGACATGGAGAGGTCTACAGACCAAGACTAAGCAAACAGGAGAAAAAACTTAGAACTCAGGGTCATAGAAAGCTGATCTTGCTCCCTCCACAGAAACTTGGAAAGAACTGTGCTCCGAGAACACTGTGCTCACTCAGAGACAGACTCTTCCCTTGTGTTCTTTCTTATGTTCTCGGTGTGCTAATCCTCCTTTTTGTGTCTTCTCCCTGGTGAGCCTACATGATAATACATCATTCACCTTTGCAGTTTGCGGGTTTTACTCCTGACCCAATCTTTAGTAAACTTTTTTTTTTTCCCTAAGTAGGTGCCTCATGCACCTTTTATTTGCAGAAAGACCCAAAGGAACAGTTAAGCCTTTGCTAGCTTTCTGCAGGAGAGTTGTCTAACCTGGAACCAGTTTCTACACTGATTTTGCAAATTGAATTCCCATATCACTCAATCTCTATGACTGTAGAGGCCACACTTATCCTTAGTACTCACTTTGGTTCTTCTGTGGAGAGATTGCTTTTTCCTTTTAGCCAGAGCAAGTCTCTCTTACTCCTGCTGTCAGTGGGCAGAGCGGTTCTCATTCTCTTCCTCGGAATAGGTGGTTCTTTCAAAGCCCAGATTGTGTGAAGTGGTTCTGTATCTCTCTTATTACTTCACAGCAGCTGAAGGCCACAGTTTCTATCCATATTCAGCATTAAAACCTTATTCTCCTAAAGAGATGCCTGACTTAGTCTTTTAAAACCCCCACAGCATCAGCACTTAAATATATGCTCAGAACTTACATTTCCTGTGTATTTCTGACATTTAACACTCTCCCCCACACACACACACATATATTTAATGCCACCCTGTTAATCTCAGCTATATGTAAATAATGGTATTTTATACATGTTCTTATACAGTCACATCAGGAGAATGATCCAGATTAGCTTGGTCAATCAGTTATCATATTCAAGAAAATTACTCAAAAAATCAGAAGCGTAAAGTTATAAGAACTCGTTGAGTGATGCTTTTTCAGACTTTGCTGGGGGGAGAGAGATGGCTTTTTATTCTAAAACTTCCTGCATCGTTTTTTAAACTTGATAAGATTATTATTATAAGGTGAATTTTGCATCAAAAAAACTTCGATTTTCTGTCAAAAGTAGGACAGAAAACATCCAACTTCCAGGCTGTGCTGGATACTGTTCGTCTCTCCACGTCCCATTTACACTCTTGCTATCTTGGTACATGGGTACTCACTCACTCAGATTGCCTCACTCTGTTCCTGTTCCTTCTGGCTTCTATTAGACTGATTCAGTTGGGGAAAGAGAGACATTTGTGGGGAAGCAGAGGATAGGAGGAAAAGGAATTTGGCTTGTCTTCCCCACCCTCCTCCAAGCTGGGTTGCATGGGCGGCCATATCTCCAAGGACCACGGTCATGTCTCACGTCAGATATGTACATCAAGTACTCTGTCCCTGCTGGTTTCTCTAAATCCTACTCATTACTTCAAAAATCGTTTTCCGTGATTAAAGTCACCCACTTAAAAGTGAGTGTGTCCTCTCTTTCCTGATAGGGCTAGGACTCGTGCCTTAGGGATTGTTCCCAAGTAGCCTCAGGAAATAGACCTCCATGTATGTGTGGGATTGGGGTTCTGGGACTGGGTTGGCCACATATTTGAGGGGGCACAGATAGCTTTCTTGCTGACGTCAAACTAAAATCTGAGCCTGTGGTGACAAACAGTAGCTGAAATTATTCCACAGTGACGAGGCACTGAGCGTAAAGCACAAGATGTCTAGAGACAAAGGATTGAAGGGTTGTGGTACTAATCACCATGGTGACAATGATGATTTTAAAAATTACAGAACCTGGTGGCGCCTGGGTGGCTCAGTTGGTTAAGCGACTGCTTTCAGCTCAGGTCATGATCCCGGAGACCCGGGATCGAGCCCCACATCGGGCTCCCTGCTCGGCGGGAAGCCTGCTTCTCCCTCTCGCCCTCCCCCTGCTTGTGTTCTGTCTCTGGCTGTGTTTCCTCTCTGTCAAATAAATAAATAAAATCTTTTAAAAAAATAAAATAAAAAATAAAAATTATGGAACCAGTTAGCAGTTTTGGAGGCCTTAGAGAGTATACACAGAGGAAAGGAAAAAGGGAAGACCATGAACCTTCAATTAAGAAGGGAAATTGGGATCACCCAAAGAGTGACATCACCAAAATGGCAGAATAGAAGGTTTGTTTTTTGCTTTTCTCTTTTTGTTTTTTGTTTTTTTTTTTAACTGCCTTTCCACCAAAGAATACCGATTTTTACAATCATGCACGGAAGAAAGAATCTTTTTTGGAAGACCAGGAGGCCAGCAGAGAAGTACAGCACACTACTGGAGGGAAAAAAACAATCTGAGTGGATGCACTGGAGAGGGTAAAAGAACTGCTTCTATTTACCCACATCACCCTTCCCCCGGGGCAGCCCAGCTCAGTGCCAAGAGAGCCCTTCTCAGTCCCTGATTTCCGGAGGGAAAGTCCAGAGCCCAGAGTGAGCGCCGGGCTTCCCCAGCTGTGTAAGATGCTGACAAAGAGGCCCTTTCTTCCCTCATTCCATCCAGAGGACTCAGTTGTGAGATTTTACTTATTTTGTCTTTGAAAATGTTTTCTCGTGCAGGTATTTACTTCCAAATACTGACATTCAATGAGCATATAAATTTAATTGGCTATGTTAATCCCTGTGGAGGCATTTGTAGAATTCTATTGGGTTTCTACTTGATATCGGTATTTTACGTGTCGTTCCATCGCATAAAAATTAGTTCCAAATGAAGGTTAGGTGAAAAGTCCTTACTTGCACGTTGAAGTAGATTGTGAAGTATGAAAATTTCCTTTGCACTTACGCTGAGGTCAAAAATGCTGCTGGAACTTTGGTTCAAGCTTGGAAAACATATTCTATGCAAATCTGTGTATCTCACTACTCGTTTAAACTTTTGACAGCCCTAGAAACGTATCAAACAGCTTGACATTACTTGTGATTCAAACAACGTTTCCTGTCAAAATGACTTCACTGCAGTGTCTTTGCAATTGTAGGTTGAATTAATTAAGAAGCATGGTCAAGTAGGCAGCGAAAACTAATTTACTGAGCAGAAAAGGTGGAGGGCAGTTCTTGTTCAGATACATTGCAATCTTGACCTCGAGCTCAGAAATCCACAATAAAATTTGCCCACTGCCAGGCCATCATCGGGGTCCTGGTATCAATGCTTGGGCATGCCGGGGTATCAGTGGTTTCTGACAAAAGCTCACAGAACTGACAATGGGTAAGTTCAGGGAAGTAGCTGGATTTCACTGTTGACACCACTGCTCACTTATCTATGCTAGACAAAAATATTTCCTGCAAAGTATCTGCTGATACTTCAGTAAAATAACCACAGGCTGTAAACACAGTGCATGTTCCCAAGCTTTGTAAATTTCTCCAAGGAAGGCTCTCCCCATTCCACACAATGTCATCACCTTTGATTGCAACACATGTCAGCAGATTTCACTTCACCAAACGAGTTCTTTCAACTTGGAAAGTATTTGCCATTGTCGTTCCAAGCAGACTATTTCCAGATGCTCATTCTTTGGTGACCTCAGACTCAGCCTCGACTCCTCCAATAAACAGTGCCAACTGAGCGTGTACCTGTAACATCTGTGGATTCTTCCCGAAGGACCAACTACTCAAACTTGTTGGCTTTGTTTGTTTGTTTGAAATTGACTAGATACTCCCCGGTGCCCCCCGCCCCGCCTGCGTCAACTCACTGAGCCCCTATTCTTCCAGGAAGGTTGGCAGTCTTAAGCGAGTCCTCCTTGCTTGTCTCTCTGTTTGTAGTTTGTTTTTAAAAGATCTGGACACATTTGTTTTCAGCTGCCACAACCAAACATGACTTCATTAGCTCACCAGCGGCAGACGGCTTTCCTTGCTCGGCTAACACACGAGGCACTAGCCAGCCTTCTTGCCAGAGTTCTGGAAAGGTGGAGTTAAGGTTCCAACAGCAGTCACAGCATCAGTCAGCTCTTCCCTCTGACCTTATTTTTAAGGTCAGAGTCTTTATTTTAATGGAGAAATTCTGCTGTGATGAAATATTTTGTAAAAGCTTTATCATCTTCTTTCACCTTAATGCTCGGGGATCTAGAACTGTGCGTGGCACCCGAAACTACCACTACCAATCAAAGGTGCAGCTGGTACCGCTCCTGTCTTTATTGGGCTGCTTCCCAAACAGCCACAGAAGTGGGAGAGGCAGAGGCCAAGTCTTAACTAATGTTTTCTTTCTTTCCTTCCTTCCTTCCTTCCTTCCTTCCTTCCTTCCTTCCTTCCTTCCTTCCTTCCTTCTTTCCTTCCTTTATTTTAGCTGTTGTGCTACTTTACATAAAGAGCTAATGCTTTTGTTTCAAGTTAGTCGTATGACCAAACTGATATTGGCCCACTGACTTCTGGAGTTCAGCTGATAGAGCATATTGGCAGGGGACAGAAAGCATGAGGAGAATGAGACCAAGCACCAATTCCCCTGTTGCCTTTATTTCTCTCCCAAGGCCACATTCTTATTTAGGAGCTCTCTGCAACAATCAATTCCTTTTCTTTCTTTCTTTCTTTCTTTCTTTCTTTCCTTCTTTCTTTCTTTCCTTTTCTTCTTCTTCTTCTTCTTCTTCTTCTTCTTCTTCTTCTTCTTCTTCCTCTTCCTCTTCCTCTTCCTCTTCCTCTTCTCTTCCTCCTCCTCCTCCTCTACCACCACCACCACCACTTGTCCTCCTCCTCCTCCTTCTTCTTTCATTGTGTTATATTAGTCGCCATAAAATACATCATTAGTTTTTGATGCAGTGTTCCAGGATTCATTGTTTGTGTACAAAACCAATACCTTTGAATTGTGCGAACTTCCCTTGCCCTTGCCTCTTCAAGTCTAAGAACAGGGGCTCCTTGCTGTGGCTAGCTAGCCTCAGAACATAATATCCTGCTTTGTGATTTTCCTAAGCACCTTCCGCACCTTTACAAATAATTCCTTCCATGACCTCTCCTCACCTACCAAGTGTTTCAGTTTTTATTTGCCATGAAAAACAACACCCAGATACAGTGGCTGAAAGCATCCATTTATTGTTCATGATTCCTCTCATTCTGAAATTTGCACAGGAATCCATAATGATGGCTCATCCCTTCGCCAGTGTTAACTGAGGCGGCTAGATTGCAGCTAAAAGAGCCAAATGGCCTCTTGCATATATCTGGGGCCTCAGCAGGGAATGGCCCACACAGCGGGAATTTGGCTGGGATGGTTGACACTCTTCTCATGGTGTCCTCTGTCCTCACTTGAATGTGTGAAAACTCAGTTTTCCTCCCTGTGGCCCTTTTCTCCATGAGTTGTTAGATCCTGCAGGATGTCCCTCTCCAACATGATATGACACCTTTACAAGATGGCTGAGTGTTTCCCTCTGGCCCAAGCAGAAGCTAAATGCCACCAAAGGCTGGGTTGGGAACTCTGGGTACTTCACTTCAACCCATGCCATGGGTCTCAGGCTACTCCAGGTTCCAAGGGCTAGAGAAACAGATGGCCTCTCTCCATGGGAAAAAAGTAAAAAGACTGAATGGAAGAGGGGACAAAAAGAGATCTGATCCACTGATGCCCCCCCCTTTTTTTAATTCTAATATACCAAGTTGGAGTGTGCCTTCCTAGCAGCACTGTTACTTACATGTATGTTACTCATCCAGTATATTCTTACTTACCCTATCTTTTCAGTGTCACCCTGCTCACTTTTTCTCCCTAAGTTTATCTTCTAATTGCATTAGATTACCTAAGATTTGGGGATGCCTGGTTAGCTCAGGCGGGTATATGTCTGCCTTTGGCTCAGGTCCTGATCCCAGGATGCTGAGATAGAGTCCTACATCAGGCTCCCTGCTGGGTGGGGAGTCTGCTTCTCCCTCTACGTGCTTCTCCCCATGCATGTGCTCTCTTACTCTTTTTCTTTCTCTCTCTGACAAATAAATGAAATTAAAAAGAAAAAGATTAGCTAAAACTTCGTAAATACATCATGTATGGGGATGTTCTCATTTCCTTATTCATTGCTATCCCTTCAACCTGAAATGCTACTTCTCCCTCGACTTTATCTGCAAAAAAGAAAATCATTCTCCTAGCACTTTTCCTGGCCAAATCCATAGGTGGACCCCTGTCTTCATCCTTGTTCTGCAGTAACAGAGTGACCCAGAGTCACCCTGGCCATGGTCCTTAGACAGAATTCTGATTTCTTCCATCATCAGTCTCTGGTCAAAAAGCATCACCCTTTCCCAACTGAGTCTGTGTGTGGAGCCCTGTGGTCCAACCCTGTGGGCTATGACCGGGCGCCATATTTCCTTGGCAAGCTCCGTGCCTAGACTGTTGCATCCTGCTGCCATTCTGCATGATAACCCACTAGAACACAGGATTCTATACCAACCAGTCTCATAACATAATACTTGAAACATCCAGCATAAATTTTAAAAACTAGACAAATCTCTATTCAAATGAGAAAAGACAATCCACAGACACTAACACCAAGATCACAAAGATGTTGAAATTATCTGATGAAGATTTTAAAGCCATCATTATAGAAGCGATCTAAGGGGTAACATAAACATTCTTGAAACAAATAACCAAAAAGAAAGTTCTGAAAGGAAATAGAAGATAGAAGACAGAACCAATATATAATAACATTTTGTGAAAAATCACTGGATGGAGTCAACAGAATGGAAATTACAGAAGCAAAAAATTATTGAACTAAAAGATGAAAGGAAATCATGCAATGTAAATGAGAGAAATTAGATTTTAAAAATGAACTGAGCCTCGGGGACCTCTGGAACAATAATAAATTGACTAAGATTCTACTCATTGGAATCTTAAAAAAAAAAAAAGACATAAGACTTAATTTTTGTGGCTTTGGATTTGGCAAGAATTCTAATATATGCCCCTAAAATACAAGCAATAAATATGGATAAGTTGAATGATATGGATAATTTCATGAAAATTAGGAACTTTTGTGTTTCAAGAGACACCCTTAGGTAAGTGAAAAGCAAAAGGAATGTAAAATACATGTAAATCATATATCTGACAAAGAACATGTATCCCAGATATATAAAGAACTTTTACAACAATAAAAAGTCAAATAATCTAATTTAAAAATAGGTAAAGGATATGAGTAAACATTTCTCCAAGGAAGATATACAAATGACTAATAAGTGCATGAAAGTTCTTTGATATCATTAGTCATCAGGAAAATAAAAATAAAAATTAAATAAATAAAATTTAAAACAAAAAAAAAATGAAAACCACTGTAGGTTTTAATTTTGCATATTAAATATTCTTGTTAAGATGGATAGAATAAAAAAATAAGGTGATAAGAGTTGGTGAGGATCCAGGAAAGGAAATTCTCCTACAATACTGGAAGGGATTTAAAATGGTGCAACAACCTTGGAAGATAATCTGGCAGTTCCTCAAACCATTGAACATAAACGTACCACATCACAAGCAATTCCACTTCTAGGTGTACACCCAAGAGAAATGAAAACACATATCTATACAAGAAAATCCATCCATTAATGTTTACATCAGTGTTATGCATAATAACCAAAAGGTGGAAACAACCCAAATGTCCATCAACCATTAAATGGATAAATGACATGCGTTAAATTCATACCATGAGATATAATTGAACCACAAAAAGAATGAAGCACTGATACGTACTAAAACATGATGGATCTTGAAAACATAGCACCAAGTGAAAGAAGCCAATCCTTAAAGTCTGCATATTCTATGACTTTATTCATATAAAATGTCCAGAACAGAGACTCTATGGAGACAGAAGGTAGATTAGTGGTTGCTGAGGACCCAGATGCAGAGGAATGCGGTGGTAGGGAGTGTTATCAAAGCACACAGTATTTCTTTTTGAGATAATGAAAATGTTCTAAATTTGATTGGTAATGATGGTTGCATTTATATGTGAATATACTAAAAACCACTGAATCGCACTCCAATCTTATGATTATGTGAGTTGTATCTCAATAAAACTGTCTGGGGATAAAAAGAATGGGCATGGTAAGAACAGGTGTGCAAAGTGTGTAATCTCAAAGTGTACAAATTGCAACAAAATACACAGATTGCTGTGGTATCACTGTTTTGTGACAAATAAATACTCTTAATTCTGAAAAAAATAAATCTACATTTAAAAACAAAGGACAGAGATAAAAGCATGGAACAGAAAATACATATGTAGAAATAATGGGTAAATGTTCTCAGCTTTGTCATATGACGTAAATCTAAGGAAACTGATAAGAAGCGGAAAGAAATCCAAACCAAGTAAATCCAGAGAAATCCTTGACCATACGTATAGATCATGATCAAACTTTAGAAAACAACAACCAAAACTCTTCCAACAAACAAAGATCTGGACCTAAAGGACCTAACCAATTAATAGCACCAAACTTTTAAGGAAGAAAAATACTAATTACAGACAAACTCTTCCAGAGTAGATGAGGGAAAACATCCCATTTCATTTTACGAGGCCATCACTGCAGAGATGTTAAAACCAGACAGACACATTATAGGAAAAGAGAACAAAGGACTAGAATCCCCCACAGGCTTAGATGTAAAACCTTCGAGAAAATGTTACCATCATCCCAAACAATACGTAATGCTGCCGGGTGAGATTCATCACAGCAGTGCAGGAGTGGCTCAACATTTGAAATACAGTCAATATGTCAGTGTTTTCAACAGACTATTGAAAAACTATGGTGTCATCTCAACAGATAAAGAGAAATGACTTGACAAAATGTATTATATACTCATAACTAAAAACATTCAGCAAACTAGGAATTGGAGAAACCATTCTTAACCTAATAAAAGGCATCTTCAAGAAACCTGCACTATTACACTTACTAGAGGAAACAGAATGTTCCTGAGATCAGGAACAAACCAAAATATCAATTCTTACCAGTCATATTCAGCTTCATGCTGGAGGTTCCAGCCAATGAAAAATAGCAAGAAAAAGAAATAGATGATTTACAGATTGAAAAATAAGAAACAAAATCTCTCTATTCTCAGGTATTGTTATTATCCACATGGAATATATCAAAGAATGCCCCAAAAAGCTACTATCATTATTAGTAAGTGAGGTTAACAGGATCATAGGACAAGAACAATAGGAAAAATTCTATTAAAATGAATTGTATTTCTGTATGATAGCATGACTCATACAGTAAAACTGATTGATACGTTGGGCTTCATCCAAATTAAAAACAGTTGCTCTGGGAAAGACACTTTTAAGAGAATGGAACCAAAAGGCCCAGACTAGAAGGACATACTTGGAGAACACATCTCTGAAAAATTACTTAAACCAGAATATGTAAATAACCCTCAAAAATTAGTAACAGAAAAGAGCTCATTTAAAAGTTTACAAGAAGGGCACCTAGGTGGCTCACTTGGTTAAGCAACTGCCTTTGGCTCAGGTTACCATCCCAGAGTCCCAGGATTGAATCCCGCATCGGGCTACCTGCTCAGCAGGGAGTCTGCTTCTCCCTCTGACCCTCCCCTTCTCATGTTCTCTCTCTCTCTCTCTTTCATTCTCTCTCAAATAAATAAAATCTTTAAAAAAAAAAAGATTTTAAAAAGATATCCAACTTAAAAAAATGACAAGAGAGTTGAATAAATACTTCATCAATGAAGATGTGTGGGGGCGCCCGGGGGGCTCAGTTAGCTAAAGAAGGCTCATGCCTTCAGCTCGGGTCATGATCTCAGGGTCTTGGGATGGAGCCCCATGTCTGGCTCCCTTCTCAGCAGGGAGTCTGCTTCTCCTTCTGCTTGCAGCTCCCCCTGCTGTACTCCTTCCCTTTTTGACAAGTAAATAAATAAAATCTTTAAAAATAAAAGATATGTAGATGGCAAGTAAACACAAAAGATGATGCTCTGCATCACTAGACATCAAAAAAATACAAAGTAAACCAAAAGTAGACACTAATACACACTAATGGCTAAAACCCAAGTGTACTGATAGGACCAAGTACTGGGAGCGTTGCAGAAAAAATGGAAGTCTTACATTTTTCTTAGTGGGGATGCCAATGACACAGCCACTAATATATTTAGATACATGAGTGAGACCTGCTTTGGAAAAGAACATGAGACTAGACAAGACTGTATTACACAGCGTTGTAAATTCCTTTGAACTTTAATTTTGAAGGGCAATGCAATATAATTTTCATACTAAAAGCTATTCATGGAAATTGGCTAATTTCACAGTGTTTATAGTCCTATTTGGGAAAGCTCTATTATTAACAGTTTATTATTGCAGTATTTTTCTTCTGTCGTTTTCTACAATGCAGATCCTCAAATGAGCTCTGTTTAAACAATATAACAATATAACTTTCATACTTTGTAAAACAGAATGGAGAATGAATTTCTGTGCCTTTGGACTTAGGCTGAAAGAAGAAACTTCATCTTAGTACCTGTTTTAGTAAAATCAACTTTTTACTTGTCCATCGTTTTTAGTCTCAGCTATTATATCAAATAGAATGCATAAATTCTCACCAGATTTGAAAGGTACATTTGAAATGGTCTCTTTGATGATTAGCAACATAAGGTATCTGAAATTCTTGTTGAGAGTGACTACCCACAGAGTCAGCTATTATGTAACAGTAAATAATAATAGACTTGTAATAATAATAATAATAATAATAATAATAATAATAATAAAAGGCCTATATAGTTGCCAATTGAGAGAAATAAAAGAACTTGATTACAAGACCCTTGTACAAGGATAGAAAAAAACATTGTTTTACATACGAAGCCAAATCAATTGTGAAAACTGCACATCATTCCAAGACCCATTTCAGTCACTGTTTCCTCCTAAAAGCTTTGCAGATGTTCTAAACCAGAAGTTATATGTCTCCTTTGAAACCCTGTAGCACTTTACACAAATTTTGGCTTAAGTCGTAATGTTTCTTATTGAAGTATTTTACTTCCCAATTAAACTGATTTATTTGAAAGTGGTAACTATGTCACATTTGCATCTAGAGTAAGGTAAATGCTTAGTGACTGCCTTCTGGTTCTGCCTATGCCTCCATCATTATTGTGTTTGTTTGTTATTGTTTTTCGTTAAGTATAGCATACAAAGAAAAAAAACGCAAAATAATATGAATGCAGCTTCATGAATATTTAAAAACTGAATGCAGTCATGTAACCAGCAGCCAGATAAAGATACAAAATATTACCAGTCTGGTAACTTCCCTTATACATTATGTAGTCACACTGTTCACCCACTCTAAAGGTAATCTTATCACGACTTCTAATGCCATAGATTCATTTTACCTCCTTTTGAACTATGTATCAGTGGAGCCACACCAAGCTTGCTCTTCAGTTTGTCCCAATTTTTTCACTAGCATCACAGTGTTGAGATTCAAAGTTTACGTAGTTTATTCATTCACGTTACTGAAGAGCAGTGCTACTCAAAAGGTGGTCCCTGGACCAGCAGCACCAGCATTACCTGGTGGAAAAACACACTCTCAGGTCTTACCAGACCTGCTAAGTCAGAGTCTCTTGGGTTGGAGCCCAAGAATTTGTGCTTTAAAATTTTAAAGGTGTTCAATCTCTTCTTTGCTTTCTCTCAGTCATCTTTATAAATTTAAGTCCAAACACAGAACACCATGATTTATTATATACTTCTCCACCTGTCTTCCCCACTAGACCGTGAGTTCCTCCAGGGTAGAAGTTGTATTTTATTGATTGATTGATTGATTGCATCTTTAACAATAAAAACACAACAGGGACTGACACATAATACATAGTCAATGATAGACTGTGGAATTATAAAAGGATCAAAATGAAGAGAAAATACCTATAAAAGCCATAAATCCTAATAAACTAAAACAATTATAATTTCTTATTGACACCACAAAATGACAAAAAACATTTTAAAATTCTCTGAAAAATATTTTTGAACAATTATGATGCAGAGGCCAATGCTAATAAGTGTTTGGAGAAATTAAAAATTTGAATGAGTGTTGAGGAATACTTTCAAAGAGTTCTATTACACTAAGAGACGTGTTGTCAGGATTGGCTGTCTCCTACCTACTAAACCTTCCAAATTGTCTCAGTTTTGGATGACTCACTCTTTTCTATCTCTTAAACTGGCAAAAAAAAAAAAAAGAAAGAAAGAAAGAAAGAAAAAGAGGAAAAAAAGAGAGGAGAGAGGAAGGGGAGAAGTAAAGGAGAGAGGAAGAAAGGAGATGAGAAGAGAAAGAAGAGGGAGGAGACAGAGGAGAAAAAAGTATAAATTTCCTAGAAGCAGTTACTTGTCACTTCAGTAGAGCCCAGGTAGTGTCACTTGTCTTAAGTAATGCACACACAGAAAGGAACCGCCTGCCTCCTGTGCAAAGATGTGTTGTTGGAATGGTGCGTGATCCGCCTCTCCCACCATGCCAACGCCACCGGAAACTTTGGTGGAGGTACCCGTGAATGTGAATGAAAGTCCCTCCTGGCTTTCCATGCCTAGAATCCGGAAAGCCATGTACCCTGTGGGCTGGGGCAATACGTCCTTTGTCCTTTGTGTGTTTATCCAAGACATATTGTTCATTTAATCCTCCTCCTGGTAATCATATCTCTGTATCTCTTATCTGTATTCCTTGATCCCTCTTCCTCAATGGTCTCAGCTTCTGTGAGTTTAAGCAATCACTCTGTACCCTGCAGTAACAATACTAATCCTATCTCTAGGGTGGGTGCAAAAGCAGTTAAAGATTTAACTGCACCACCCAACTTCCTCACTTGGGAATAATAAAAGACTAGGACCCTTGACAGTCAAGAGAGACAAAGGCAGTGCCAGAGGCAAAGGAAAAGGCAGAGGCAAAAGGCAGAGAGCCTGCGAGGAGAGAGCAAGAGAGACAGAAGCAGAGACAGAAGTAGAGCAAGAGGGCCAGAGGCAGAGCTAGAGAGCCAGAGCCAGAGCTAGGGAGCCAGAGCATGAGCCTGAGCCTGCTTCATAGTTCTCTCCTGACTGACCTCGGGTCTGACAGCTTGCATCAGATCTCCTGGTTTGTGTCATTATTTCTCCTGCCAGATATCCGTGGTTCGGGACCCACATCTCTGCTGAGGCTGGTCCCTGGCAACAATGTGTCCTAAGCAGTATATTATTTTGTTCAAAGACTTCTCAAGTATTCCTAGGAATAGCAACATATAACTCTTGAAAGCATGTTTACAATGTCAAATATTATCCAGAAGATAGAGCAAAGAGAGTAAGGAATTAGTGAGCATTTAGGAGGAATTGATTAAGGCTCAGCCTACCAAAGAGCCTCTATAAGTAATTTGTCTGTTTACTTAATCATTTAGCTTAGGCTGTCATTAACCTTCCTACAATCCAAGTTGGAGTCAGAGACTCATTTATATGAATGTATATGAAAATATCCTACTACTAATTTGTTGGTTCTCAGCAGACACATCCAGATTAGTGTGGAAGAAGGAAAGCCTGATCAATACTGATTGGTGAAGAGTTGCTGAAATGTTTGAGACATTTAAAAAAAATTGGAAATCAATTTTAAAACATTTCCCTCTTGTAAAATAAATGCACACAAGACATCCAGGGTTTTTTTTAATGTATCATATCACATATATTTAATAATTGCTGGGGATATTGGATACAGTTTTCTGTTAAAGATACCAATGATGGATGCTATGCAGAGAAATCATTAACAAATAACAATGATCATTAGATAAGCAAGTTTCCAAGTGTTTCTAAAATCAAAATCACTGTTAAAACTATTGTATAGGGTACCTGGGTGGCTCAGTGGGTTAAAGCCTCTGCCTTAGGCTCAGGTCCTGATCTCAGGGTCCTAGGATGGAGGTCTCCATCAGGCTCTCTGCTCGGCAGGGAGCCTGCTTCCTCCTCTCTCTCTGCCTGCCTCTCTGCCTACTTGTGATCTCTTTCTGTCAAATAAATAAAATAAAAAATCTTTAAAAAAAGAACTATTGTATGTACCTTTGGAAATGTATCATATTCTGTAGACATCAGATGCTATTTAAGGGCTCTTTTGCTTGCTTTTGCAATCTGAGCCCCCAAAAAACTCTGTTTCCAAAGTAACAATGAATGTACTCGTTTAGAAGGAGATGTAAATGTCCTGTGGTATTTGGAGCATTACTTATTTATACTATCAATGCACATTTAATGCTAAAAGTTGAAAGATATCTTCACTGATACACATTTTTTATAAATAAGGGAAGAGCATAGAAAGTACAGTGTCCACTTTATTATCAAGGACACTCCCAAGGAGGTCTTAACTAATTTGAGCCTGACTTTCATCCCCCAGTCTAAAATGCCAGCTCCATTCTCTGTAGATGAGTGTTTTTTCTAGTGCACTGAGAAACTTAAGAACATTCATTGCCTTGGTACTCCATTATGAGCTCCTGCCTGTCCCCACCCCACCACATCCTGTCTCCACCTTTCTCTCTTTTTTTTTTTTTTTCTGAGGCAGACTGTGCTCTCATACCCACCACTTCTCTCTAGTCCCCATCTTCACTGACCTACTATCACCTGGATGTTAGGCAGTGTCTCTATGTTAACCCTTCAAACTCTCCTGTTGCCTCACTCCTCAGTTGCTTACCAGGCTTTAGCTAATCCAGCCCCCTTTCAACACTTGATTTACCAGAAGAGTCTGAGAAAGAGCCTAAAATGAGGCTGAGCTCTTATAGATATCTAACTGCCTCCTTCTTGTGATTTCACTTTCCTCTTGAGTAACAATTCTGAAAGGACTTCTGATAAGGTATCCAAGTTCATATCATGTTGTGTTCTGACAGTCTGTTGTCTTAACAGTATTTATCAGAATTTATCCTTTTATCCTGTCATCTTCCTGACAAGATTATAAGCTTTTTTTGGGGGGGGATGGGGGTACTAATGTCAACTTACTTAATATATCCTGATCCACAGAAGGTCCTCTTCATGAATGAAGAAATGGGAATAGATACATGCCATAAACACAGAACATAAAATTGAAATTCAGTGAGTAGCAGTAGGCCTATGTATTATTCAGGATTTTATAGGTTGCAAGTGATGAAACATCAAATCAAACTAACTTAATGAAAAAGAAAAAAGTCTTTGATTCATGTACCTGAAAGTCCCGGGACATATCTGACTCTGGATACAGCAAAATCCAGAAACTGATACAGTATCATTACGGCTTTGGTTCACGTTCTGCTTATCTTTGACTAGCTTTATTCTGCAATCAAACTCTGTTCACGTGGTAAGCATACATTTGCCATTCCAAACACTTATTCCCCCAACCTTAACCATATCTTAAAAAGAATCTTTCTCTTTAAACAGCGACGGATTTGATTATCACAAAAATTTCTTGAATGGCACTTACTATGAGCAGACGGTCTTCAAAATGTTTCTAAATATGAACTTATTTACTCCCATTTTGTAGATGAGGGTAGTTCATTTCTAGACCTCTCATCTTTGTAGAGCTTACATTCCTGTGTGTGTGTGTGTGTGTGTGTGTGTGTGTGTGTGTGTGTGTGTGTTGGGGCTTGGTAGTCCATATATAATATACATGAAAATATGTTATATCATATGAAAAGGTAGTGAATGCTATTGAAGAAGGAAATGTAGACTCAGGAGGGTTGGGAGAACTGGTGGAGCAATTGGTACAATCTAGTAACTGTTTGAAAAAAATTGTCTGGGGAGCCTGAATGGCTCAGTTGGTTAAGCAGCTGCTTTCGGCTCAGGTCATGATCCTGGAGACCTGGGATCAAGTCCCACATCAGGATTCCTGCTAGGAATCTCTCTCTCTCAGTCCCTCTGCTTGTGTTCCTCTCTAGCTGTGTTTCTCTCTGTCAAATAAATAAATAAAATCTTAGAAAAAAAAAAAAAGAAAGAAAGAAATTGTCTTGTTTTCAGCTGAAGAAGTCCCATCTCACCTTTCTCCTCATGTCAACTCGAATTCCAAGACTAAATCTAGAGTCAAAGGCTAGTATCCAGAAAAACAAACAAAAATTACCAGGTGTCATAAGAAAACTATTTACGTCTGTTCTACAGTGAGTAGGCCAACAGGTTTTAGGTGCTCAAAATCAGAACAACACCACCAAATTAATTTGTTAGTCAAGTTACACAGAATCTGAAAGTCTACCATAGCTAATTTAATTTATAAGAAAATAATAAATCACCTCCCATGCCTGACTTTCTGCTATAACCTAGATGCACCTTTCAGTAGATTTCTCTGATCAATATCATATGCATTTGAATATGTCTGCATTGAATAACACAAACAGTTAATCCTTTTTAAACTGTTAATGGCTTAGGATGTTATCTCTTCCTTTGCTGGAGGGCTTACTGGGTTCTTTATCTCTGCCTCCGTCCCTAAAATAAAAATAGAGAGAGAGAGAGAGAGAGAGAGAGAGAGAGAGAGAGAGAGTTTGTTTCAGAATGTTTCTTCCTACAAGCTGGCAGTGCACATTACTAATCATATTTCCCCAAGTGTCATTACCAAAAAATTAGCAGACTCTGAGTGTTCAGAACAAGAAAAGTTCATGGGAATAGACAGAATGGTGAAGCTGAAAACTTCATGAGGGTAAATATAAAATGTTTTTACTCTCAAAATCACTTATTTTTGTTTAGGGCACCATGAGAATATTAACCAATTCTATACATCTATGTTTTGATTCCCTATCTAATATTAATTAGTTGCAGTAATCACATGTTTAACTAGACGTGATATTACTAAATAGCCTATGTATGTATTAAAAGTGGATCAAACTGTGACATAGTTCTCTTAATGAGCTGCTAGTTAACAAATGAGATGCTCTGCAAAGTTCTTATCTTAAAATATAAGGGAGAGCAAACCACCAACAAATCAATGGTTATTGGCTTAAGTGATTGGCTTGTTTTCTTTTATCAGTTAACAAAAATGACCATGAAATACTATTTTAACTGAACAGTGAGAGCAGTGCAAGAATTTTAGGATAAAAGAAAGAAAGAAACCTAAAAGACCTTGAGTTACAAATTTGATGGGGAAAAAATGTGTTCTATCAGGTAGTCTCCCAGTTGAGTGGGGCCTTTGCTGTACTTCGTTGCGTGAACCTTACACAAAGTTAAGAGGCATGTATGGAACCTGTATGTGTCAGAAACCATACCAGGTGTGAGAGGAGTAGCACTTCCTCAGTCAGTTGGCCATAGTGGGGTTCAAAGAAAATAGATGCCGGTCTTCAGGTGACTCTTAAATCATTGATGATATTAATCTTCTTTTTGTTTAAATTGTGTGCTCTGTAAAAAATATTTTAGGATTCTTTATGCTGTGCCATAAATGGTGATTTTTAAGAATTAGAGATAATTCTATGCCCTCATATTTAAGTATATTTGAGCTATTTCTGAGTTTAGTTTTCTGTTCTTCAGTGTCAAAGTTCAAGTCCCAACTTCAATTTCACTTCATTGAAATGCATTGTTTAACAAGGATCACTGTAAGTCTTCAGACCTTTGATTCTGTGATTTTAAGTTTCCCTCACTCACTGGGTTACAGGATTTCAATAATAAAGTATTGAAGCTAATAATGTGTCATGAAGTCATCACTACAATTAAACTTATATTGTTCCAGACAATTAGAAATTATCCTCATCCTGCAGCCCAGTACTTCTGAAACTATTCTTCATACATTAACTGGTATGATTCCCTTTTTTTCAGCTATAGTAGATTCTCATTTTTTTTATTTGTGGTCTTTGATAGTCAACATGGTTAAGTATTTTCTTCTTGTGGCATATTATTTTAACTTGGATTCTAAGATACAACCTGTGCTGTTTTTTCCTACCTAATTGCCTGTTTCTTCTTGATCTCCTTCGAAAAAGTCTTTCTTGTCTCATGACTCAAAAATGTCAGTCTTGCTGGGTCTTCTGTCCCCAGGGGGCTTTACTTACTCTGCTGTGTCTCAGCACTCTCATTTACCTCAATGCTTACAACTGTATCTCTCCTTCAAAACTTGTTGAGCTTTAGACTAGGATACCTGACTCATTTTTGGACAAATCGACCTTTCCCATTGCCAATGAATTGAGTCTGATCAGTCCATCTATAAGCAACTCTTTAATCTGGTGCTTCCCTCCTTCCACTCTGCCGCCCTCTGACTTCATCTTTCCTCACCACCTCACTTCTTAGTTCTAGTCGTGCCATTCCCTCATCACCCTCATTGTTGTTCAAGCCCTCCCATTTTCTAAGTTCTTCTCCATCAAATGCCATTGCTTTCATGAAATCTTCTTGGTTCTGAAATGAAATTAGTCTCTGTCATTTCTGAGGCCCTAAAATAACTTATTTGTAAATTTGGTGTGAACTAAGTGCATTCAATGTTTATGATACTCATTTTTATTTTACGTGTCTTTCTAACCAGAGTGTGCTGTCCCAGAGGACAGAAATGTCTACCTCCTTTGTATCCTTCAGAATTCCTAATGCAATGTAGTATCTATAACAAGGAAGAAATAAATGAAGTGGAATAGAAATGACTTAAATTACCTTAACAATTCATATTTTCACCAAAAGTATTTATTCTGTATCTACTCATCCCTACAAATGCTATTAGAAATAAAATCTAGGGGCGCCTGGGTGGCTCAGTTGGTTGGGCGACTGCCTTCGGCTCAGGTCATGATCCCGGAGACCTGGATCGAGTCCCACATCGGGCTCCCTGCTCGGCAGGAAGCCTGCTTCTCCCTCTCTCACTCCCCCTGCTTGTGTTCCCTCTCTGGCTGTGTTTCTCTCTGTCAAATAAATAAAATCTTAAAAAAAAAAAAAAGAAAAAGAAAATCTAAGCTAAAACTAGTAGAACATGAGCAGTGAACATTCCACATTATTTGGCATTTTGAATTGTAACAAGTTTCATGTATTATTTTTAGGAATTTCATCCTGGCTGTATATATGCAGAATATTTTGAATATTTTTAATTAATATCATTAATCGGTTAACATATAATACCTATATTATTAATATCATTTTTCTATTTAAAGATATTTACTTTGTACTGTTTATTTCTCCTCGAATTATAGTATATTCATTATATTAAGATAGTGGTTACAATAATCCTGAAATTTGATAGGACGCTACTTAAACATAAACTTGATTTCTATATATGTTACCCAGCGATGTCTGGTAATGATTCTTAGTTCAGACTAAGGTGTGTCTCAAGATTTTGGATAATCAAAGTATCTTAAATAATGATATCCACTATCAGAGAAATGTCAAGATTTCTTCCCTTTTTGGAAATTCTTTTGTTGTTAGACTTAAATAGAATAACAGTAGAATTCTAGTGGAAATGGAATAACAGTAATGATGCTGAAAAGGCATGGACTACCTCCAGCTTATTGTTATAGAAATACTGAGACAGAGCAAGAGATCTAAAGATCCAAAACATCAAGACTCAGTTTGATCAGAGGGATCTGGAGAGCAGCTTTACTAGTGGAAAATAAAGTCAGACTCATTCTACTCTTGTGTCTCAATTCAGAAATTATTCAAACTGTAAAAATACCCAAGTTGCTTTTCTATGTAAGTCTCCTAAAATTGAGTAAATCCAGACTCTAAATGACTCAGAAACTCCAAAAAAAAATGTGCATAGAAGAGAAAATTGAAAGTGTACTTTATTGATTGTATTGATCATCAGACATTTTCATTATTTCATTCCAAATAGCAAAGAGGTAGAACGCCCCAGATCAGATTGACTTCTCAAGTAATATTCCCAGTGGTGCCACCATTCTCTGTGCTGCAGAACCGTGGCCAAGTATTAGAGTTCCTCTAAAGAATCCAGATGGAGGTCAATTCTCATCTATTTTGTGCATATAAGAACTGCTTTTGATGTGTAAGTCTTCCTTCTCCTTTGAGTTTTGGTGATTTGTTCATCTCTGCCCAACAAAGAGAAGATGATTCAAAACTCGGGAAAAAAGGGAGCACCATTTTCTGTACTGAAAACCTGTTTCAGGTATTTCTCGTCTCTAGAGGTCCCTATGTCTCTGAAATGTAGCATATTTCTCTAAATGATGAAATGATAAATTTACATATTGTTTTCTCAGGTTTAGAGCCATTGGGAAAATCACATAATTCAACATGTTATACTCAGAAATTACAAACATTTTATTTCATAGGATTCCCTTCCTATCCCTTAAAATAGATCTTTGATGCCAAGGCCACAGTGGTAAAGAGGCACTGAGTAAATTGACCTGAACTTGTAGATACTTGTTTCTTTTGCCACATTTTCTATGATACTCTCTATAACCAACTTTCCTCTATTAAATAAAACAAAACTGGAAGTGGATGTCCTCAAAGCAGATGGAAACAAAAGGAACAATTAACTGATATGGCAGAACAGTAATAAAGAGGTGAGAATCAATGTGTATAAGGAAGTAAAGGGAAGGCAAGAGAATTTTGGGAGGTGGGGTAGGAAGGCTAGAGAATCCTAAGTGGACATTTTTTTTCTATTTGTTCTTAAAAGTTATTTTTGATTTTTATATTTCTTTACACTTCTGTATCTACACATGACCCGAAAGAGCTATACTCACCATCATAAGTGGAAAAAGAAATAAAATTTGTTGACCTTCCATAAACAAGTTTATCATCACCAACTTTACTGCATTATTTTAGTTTATGAATTAAAGAATTCAGAGTTTGAAAAAAACAATCCTCTAAATAGTGCTTACCTGAAGAAAAGTTTCTCTATTTTAGAAACCCATTCACACCTGGAAGTCATTGTATGTCACTAGTCTAACAAAATATAATAGCCCAAAAGTTTTCACTTCTGAATTTCAAACACCTATTGGCTTAATATAGCCATTATGATTAATTCTACTCTTTTAGCCCTTATTACAGGCCCTTGCTTTTATGTAAGAAATACTAGATATTAATAGCCAATATTAGTTAAGAACTTACTGTGGAACATTTATTGTCCTAAATGATCTCTCTCTCTCTCTCTCTCCTCTCTCTCTCTCTCATATACATACACACACAAATATATGTATATATGGTGTGTGTACATGGATAGATAGTAGATACCACTCAGAGGTCTGTGTTAGTCTATGAATACAGAGTGATAGGTGTATATCAACTATGTGTGCATATATGTATATATAGCAATGTATATGTGTACACATCCACATGTATATTATATCACATATGTGTATATTATGATAGATATATATAATTTATATGAAGCATGTATATATTTATATTCAGATATAAATCATATATAATCATATGTATATAAAATCATATAGGTAGATAGATAGATATCTCATATCCATCAGACTGGGATTTGAACCTAGGCAAACCATCTTCAGAGACCACATCATGTCATCTGACATCCCCTGTATCTTTTAACATTCCTAGCGCCTGGGACATAGTAGATTTCCAAGGACGTTGGTGAAGAGGCTGGAGACATGGATGAACAAAGATGAAAATGGCACGAGGGATTTTAGAAATGAAAAACTTGAATCCTGTCACTGTGACTATGAATCTTAAGTCGTTATAAAATATTTTACAACCAAATATAAATCATTAACTTCTGCTGCCTTATAACAGTACAAGGAATTTAAATTAACAATCTGCCTGTTACGAATATAGTCATTCAAAATGAGGGTTTTTTTCAGTGATGCATATAGAAGGAGCCAAAGTAAAAGTGCCTTTGAAACCCTAGATGTAGGACAGCAAGAATAACAAGAATTATGAAGTGTGTAGAGGTACTGAAGAACATTCAAAAGTTTCAAAAAAAAGTCATGTATCAGTTTGATTTGTTTTTATTTAAAAGTTGATGCCTAACTAGAATCTTTTAGTCTGATGAAGAAATAACTCCTGAACCCTTATGGAAATACTCAAGAAACAGTTTAAACAAAAATTTCTGGCATGAATAATATATTCACAGAATATCAGCCTGAAATTTTGTCTTGTATATTTTTAACTTAATCATATTTATTCACCATCAGTATAGAATTTCTGAGTTACTACGTTTATCTCCTTAATGAATGCCATGTCAAGAACCTTGTTTACATTCTTTTCTACAATAAAATACCTTTTTCTCTTTGCCCATTTATCCCTGTTCAGCCCATCAACTAGTCTGTGTCTGTTTACCAATTTTATGTATTCCCTATTTCATGCATGCTTTGTCTTTTACTACAGAATTCAGAAAGTATAGAGATAAGCAAAAATACTTGTATGTAGATATAAGT
This sequence comes from Spilogale gracilis, assembly GCA_004023965.1. NCBI lineage: Eukaryota > Metazoa > Chordata > Mammalia > Carnivora > Mephitidae > Spilogale > Spilogale gracilis. The sequence goes on from PITA01010488.1 coordinate 63,979, forward strand.
ATACCAATAAATATACCAATAAGTACCTATGTACTAGTATCTGCAGCTATTAATTCCTGTATGTATACATTTCAGTAAGAGAATGTGGAATTCATTGTCTTTCCCCTTTTAATTTTTCTTTTTTTTTTCTGGAAGATGAACCTACATACCAGGTTCAAAAGCCAGGTATACTTCCTAGAGAAATATATCACAGGTGCCTGGGTGGCTCAGAGGGTTAAAACTGTGCCTTCAGCTCAGGTCAGCATCTCAGAGTCCTGGGATGGAGGCCTGCATCGGGCTCTCTGTTCAGCAGGGAGCCTGCCTCCCCCTCTTTCTCTGCCTGCCTCTCTGCCTATTTGTGATCTCTCTCTCTGTCAAATAAATAAATAAAATCTTGAAAAAAGAGAGAGAGAAATTATATCACTACTCTTTGAAATAAAAAGACAAACATCCCTACCAAAGTTGGACCACAGTGGAAGATAGGTCAACATACGCTCCAAATGAGGTATAAGAAACAAAATGACATTTAGTTATGTTTTATGAAAATAGAATGATTGATGTGTTCCTTTAAGAACTAGGTTATATTTTCGGAACTACTAACTCATGAAGAACTTATGAAGAACTTTACCAACTAGAGTATTGTCTTCTATTTTTCTAGGTCTCTTTCCAATTAAAAAATATGTTCAAGATATAATCCTCCAAGATATATTTGTATAGCAAGCAGTTATATCTGTTCTGTTTCTTAATCCTCAAACTCAATATTTGGTTCATAGGAAAACAGGATTTCTCAGCTAAGACAGAAAAGAATCAGCAGCTGAGGCTCCATTTCCAAATTATTTATATATAGTGAGACATGGCTTTTCCTAAAAATAAACTTCAAGCATCATAGGAAGGTAAACAGCTCTGATCTGCTGAATGACCCAGTTGCTCAAGACTGGGCACCCTTTGAATAAAATACAATTTTAGGATTATCATTGTTGAGAAGTAATAGAAGTAATAAATGCTACATATTTATATGGTGTTCTGACCCAATTGACTTGGATATGGTACACTCTGGATTGCCTTGAACATTTTCTCCATATAATTTAGGAAGGCAGTGGCAAATTCTTTTAAGATGAATTTGGTATTTCTTTTTTAAAAAAGGGAAAAAAGCAAGAGTTTTGCTCAGTCACGAAGAAAAAAGATGAGACTGAAAGAAATGAAAGTAGTTTGTATATTTTCTAGTAGCTGCCAACCAACATTTTTGAAATTATGGAAGTTCACAAGCTAGGTAATTATATTATTTTAGATAGTTGTGGCAGAATAACAACCGAGGAGATACAATTTTAGATCACCAGCCAGCTGGCCCTGTCACCAACATGCTGACAGATACCTGTTTTGAATGAATTGACAGATTGCTAAAATGTTGTTTTTTTGGTTGTTATCTGTTAATTTAACTTGGAAAATGGATGTGAAATTCAGTGATAAACAGTACTTTTTTAAAGAAAAGAAAAGATGTTTGGTAATTAAGCCTTTGTTGAAACCTGCTTTTAGATAGTACTGGTAACTTCCAAAGGGTAAGGTTCATTTCTTATTCGTCTTTGGCTCATAAATGTTTAGCATATATCACAAAGGTGCTTAATGCCTACTGAGTTAAACAGGTATTGGATAGCCATAAATATCTGGATTAAGAGATTTGGAAAATACACTCATATGTAGGGATTCTGGTGGTTCCAAGCTCTTTAATGACTATTGGACCCCATACAAATTGAGACACTCATGTCAGTAGGGATATATTTGAGGAATGCATACTTACTCCTGATACCCAGTAGGACACTTTGTTGCTATACCTCCTTTAATCATGGCTTCCTTGGAATAAAACTGAGACTTACTAAGGCTCAAAATTCTCCTCTTTAACTTGAAACCTAAAATATCAGCATAAATTCCAGTACAGCTGGATATGAAAAACAAAGTGAGTATCTCTACTGACATAAACTTCTCAATCTGCATTAGGTCCAATAGTCATTAAAGAACATGAGGCCATCAGAATCCCTATATGATTTGTCTTCCAAACCTTTTTAAAGAATCCAAAAAACTTTTAACTATACTAATACCCTTTTAGTTCATTGCTAATATTCTCATTGACCATAAGCAAATGAGAGTAGAATGCATAAAACTTCTCCAGCTATCATCTGATAGAGCACAATGTTCTCATTTGCTTACCCGAGATCATTTCCATTGCCATTCTATAACACAAAATCCCCATCACAAGCATGCTATTTTTGTTCTTGCCTTAAAGATAAGTTCCCTGACTTTAAAGAGTAAGCAAGTCTCCTTCAGATTTTGCTATAGCCTAATGCTGAAAAAGACTAAGGTGACACTTTACCCAAGAAGTAAGCACCATATGCAACTAAAAAGTTTGCTTTGTTCCCAAGGTCATACCCTTGAATTAGTATCTGGCTCTGAGAAGTCACCTGGTGATCCTGCAATCCAGCATCAACATTTGGCCAGCATTTATCGAGCACTTACTGTGTGCCAGGTGGCTGTTTCAAGTGCTTTTTATACATTGTTTCTCTTAATTCATCTTGCAACCCCATGAGATAAATACTAGCATTATCTCCACTTTACAGATAAGGAAATGGAGACATGTAGAGTTTACCTATCCCACTAGAGAACACACAACTAGTGGGAGCTTGGGAAGATGACAGAGTATGAGGATGCTGAGCTCACCTCATGCCACATTTACAGCTAGATACCATACACATGAAAGTCAATGAGCCAGACAGCAACGGAAGACTGATGGAACAGACTCCACAACTAAATGGAGAGAAGAAGCTGCATCTGACAGGTTAGGTAGGTCAGGAAGGTGGAGGTAGGCTGCCCACAGCAGAGAGGAGGCTATCCCCACAGAGGGAGCAGAGAAGCGAGCCCTCACAGTAGGGAGCTCACACAGGGAAGACTGATCCCCATAATGTTTGGCTTCAAAAACAGGAGTGGCTTGGGCGCCTGGGTGGCTCAGTGGGTTAAAGCCTCTGCCTTCGGCTCAGGTCATGATCTCAGGGTCCTGGGATCGAGGCCCGCATTGGGCTCTCTGCTCAGCGGGGAGCCTGTTTCCTCCTCTCTCTCTGCCTGCCTCTCTGCCTACTGTGATCTCTCTATCTGTCAAATAAACAAAATCTTTAAAAACAAAACAAAAAAAAAACAAAAAAAAACAAAACAGGAGGGGCTGACTTCCCTGAGTTTATAAACCAAGGGGGACTTGAAGCTGCAGCTGGCTTAGCACTGGGCAAGCTGGGAAGGCAAGTGATAGCTGGATCACTGCCCTTAAAAACACAGCAGCCTATGCACAGAAGCAACATGGAAACAGCAGTCTACATAATGTCAGGGGCATATGGAAGAGAGACCTGTGCATACAGATTTCAGCTTGTGTTGGGGGACCTCCCCGAAAATCAAGGAGCTAAGCAGGTGCCACTTCACAACCTGCTTCCCAGCATAGAAGCCACCTGCTGGGGCAGGGCTGCACAGGCCCTTGCTGCCTCACCTGCTAGCAGAGCGCCGGGCACCCGAGTCCTCCGGAGGATTCACCCGTCCAAGGCTACTTGCCTCGGCCCTAAGCTCAGGGCAGACTTTGTTAGAGCTGCGCATGTGCCCGTCCCCCAGCCAGCTGGGTGCCCAGCTACAACCTCACGCCCTGTCCAGCCGTGGGGACCAGCCACCTTCATGTGCCTAGCCCAGTTTTGTGTCCCCAGCCACCATCACATACCAGGCCCAGGAGGTAGAAACAAGAACAACAAACAAAATCTAAAACCAGCAAAAGGAAGAAAATTAAAAAAATATTAGAAAAGAAAAAAAAATGACAGAAACTAAAAAATAATAGGACAGATCAGTGAAACCAGAAGCTAGTTCTTTGGGGAAAAAAATCAATAAAGGTGATTAATTTTATTGATCTAACTAGATTTAAAGAAAAAAAAAGATAAAGGATTCAAAGTTAAAAATCACAAACAGGGGAGAATAAATAACAACCAACACCACAGAACACAAACAGTTATAAGAAAATATTATGAAAAACTATTTGACAAGAAATTGGAAACCTAGAAGAAATGGATAAATTCCTAGAAACATGTAAACTACCGAAGTTGAAACAGGAAAAATTAGGAAACTTGAATAGAATGATAATGAGGAAAGAAATTGAATCAGTATTTAAAAACTCCCAGAAAACAAAAGTCTGAGATCAGATGACTTCACGAGCAAATTCTACCAAACTTTTAAAGAAGAGTTAATACCTATTCTTCTCAAAGTATTCCAAAAAATAGAAAAGGAAGGAAAGCTTCCAATTCATTCTATGAGGCCAGCATCCTCCTGATTATCAAAACTAGGTAAAGACACCACTATAAAAGATAATTAGAGGTCAGTATCTCTGGTGAACACAGATGCAAAAATCCTCTGTAAAGCCAAATTCAACATTACACTAAAAAAAATCATTCACCATGATTGAGTGGGATTTATTCCTGGCTTGCAATGATGGGTCAATATTTGCAAATCAATCAACATGAAACATCACATCAATAAGAGAAAGAATGAGAACTGTGTGATCATTTCAATAGATGCAGAAAAAGCATTTGACAAAGTACAACATCCATTCATGATAAATACTCTCAACAAAGTAGGCTCAGAGGGAACATATGTCAACGCGATAAAGGCCATACGGAAAAATCGCACAGCTAACATCATCCTCATTTGGGAAAACATGAGAGCTTTTCCACTAATGTTGAGAACCAGACAAGGATGTCCACTCTCACCAACTTTATCCAACATTGTACCAGAAGTCCTAGCCATAGCAGTCAGACAAGAAATTGACACCCCAATTGGTAAGAAAGAAAGCTTTCAGCATTTGTAGATGACATGGTGTTTTATATATATATATATATATGTATATATATATATATATATAACCTGAAAGACTCCACCAAGAAACTGCTAGAACCAATAAACAAGTTCAGTAAAGTCACAGGACACAAAATCAATTAATATAAATCTGTTGCATTTCTATATACCAATAATGGAGAAGCAGAAAAAGAAATGAGTGAAATTAAAAAATTAAGAGGAAGTAATCCTGTTTACAGTTGCACCAGAAATAATAAGATATCTAAGAATAAACCTAACCAAAGAGGTGAAAGACCCGTAAACTGAAAAATATAAAGAAATTGAAGATGACACAAGGAAATGAAAAAGCATTCTATGCTCATGAATTAGAAGAATATATATTGTTAAAGTGTCTATACTACCCAAAGCAATCTATACATTTAATGCAATCTCTATCAAAATACCAACAGCATTTTTCACAGAACTAGAACAATCATAAAATTTGTATGGAACTCTGAAGAGCCAAAGCAACCTTGAAAAAGAAAAATAAAGCTAAAGGCACCGTAATTCTGGGCTTCAAGTTCTATTACAAAGCTGTACTGATCGAGACAGTATGGTACTGGCAAAGAAATAGACACAGATCAATAGAACATAACTGAAAACACAGAAGTAAGCCCACAAATATATGGTCAATTAATCTTCAACAAAGCAGGCAAGAACATCCAATGGGAAAGAGTCTTCTTAATAAGTGGTGTTGGGAGAGCTGGACAGCAACATTGAAAAGAACGAAAATGGAATACTTTCTTATACCATACACAAAAACAAATTCAAAATAGGTTAAATACCTCCGTGTGAGACCTGAAACCATAAAAAGCTTAGAAGGAAGCACAGGCAGTAACTTTGACATCAGCTGCAGCAACGTCTCTCTAGCTGTCTCCTAAGGCAAGGGAGACGAAAGGAAAACCAAACAATTGGGGTTACATCAAAACTAAAAGCTTCTGCACAGGAAAGGAAATAATCAACAAAACTAAAAGGCAACCTATGGAATGGCAGAAGATATTTGCAAATGACATCTCCAATAAAGGGTTAGTATCCAAAAAACATAAAGAACTTATATAAAACTCAACACCCCAAAAATGAATAATACAATTAAAAAATGGCCAGAATACATGAAAAGACATTGCTTCAAAAAAAGACATCTAAATAGCCAAGAGACACATGAAAAGATGTTCATCATCACTTACCATCAGGGAAATGAAAATCAAAACTACAATGAGATATGACCTCACACCTGTCAGAATCGCTAAAATCAGTAACACAAGAAACAACAGCTGTTGGCAAGGATGTGGAGAAAAAGGAACCCTCCTGCACTGTTGGGAGGAATGCAAACTGGTACAGCCACTTTGAAAAACAGTATGCAGTTTCCTCATAAAGTTAAAAAAAAAAAAAAGAACTATGTTATGATCTAGTAATCACACTACTGGATATTTACCCAAAGAATATAAAAACTCTAATTTAAAGGGATATATGCACCCCTATGTTTATAGCAGCATTATTTACCAATGGCCAAGATATGGAAGCAACCCAAAAGTCCATCCATAGAATGAATGGATAAAAAAGAAGTGGTGTGTGTGTGCATGTGTAGGAACAATATTCAGCCATAAAAGAGAATGAAATCTTGCCATTTGTAGTGACATGAATGGAGCTAAAGGCATTATGATAAGTGAAATAAGTCAGAGAAAGACAAATACCATACAATTTCACTCATATGTGGAATTGTGGGATTTAAGAAATAAAACAAAGGAGCAACGAGAGAGAGAGAGAGAGAAACCAAGGAGACTTTTAATTGTAGAGAACAAAATGATGGTTAGTAGAGGGGAGGGGGGTAGGGGGATAGGTAGAATAGGCATTGGGTATTAAGAGCGCACCTGTTGTGATGAGCACTGGTGATATATGGAATTATTGAATCACTGTATTGTACACCTGAAAACTATTGTACACCAGAACTGCTATGTTCTACTGCCTGCAAAAGGAGGAAATTGGTGTTGCAGCAAATTCCTCTTGGTTTTCATATTATGCCTGAAATATCCCCATTTGTAACCCTAGATTTTTTCTGTGATTGGGTTAAAACTTGTGCTCTGAAAAAGCTTCCCTGTTCCATCCAAACGGGGCTGATACCTTACCCTTTGTGTTTTCACTAAACCAAGCAAATGTTTCCAGGATAATTTTAGAAGACTATTTCTGCAGTTTTCGTTTACAGGTGTATCTTCTTTCTCACTTGAGTTTAAGAGTTTTGGAGCTACAGTTCATATTTTATTTGGTTCCCAGTCACCAGTATTTAATTCTGTTTAAAAGAATTTGATGAATGAATGTCAGATGATCCCACGTTGTTCATGCCCTTCCCAAGAATAGACCTGCTAGTCATTTTATTAGCAAAGTCTTTTAGAAAAATGTCGCTGCTATCTTGACTTTTACATATTGTGTTGAAACTTAAGAGATGTATTAAAATTCTGGAAAAGTTTTTGTAAATTTTGGGTCTACATCCTCTCTGGTTTCTTTGATACTTCATTAAATTAAATAAAATATTTAGTGTCCGTAGATCATTCTTTAGCTAAAGGAAATTTTCAAGATTCTGGAATCCCACGTTCCTTGTCATATTACAAGTTATTCAGGTGGATGTTTCCCTTCAAGATGTACTTAACACGGGACGCCTGGGTGGCTCAGTTGGTTAAGCCACTGCCTTCGGCTCAGGTCATGATCCCGGAGACCCGGGATCGAGTCCCACATCGGGCTCCCTGCTCGGCGGGAGGCCTGCTTCTCCCTCTCTCGCTCCCCCTGCTTGTGTTCCCTCTCTCGCTGTGTTTCTCTCTGTCAAATAAATAAAATCTTTAAAAAAAAAAAA